>RJWT010043212.1:0-11989 GCA_004365215.1 Cuniculus paca | reverse complement strand
GTGAGTGCTACACCCACCTGGGGGGGGGGGGATGGCCTGTGTACAATATAAGGGTGGATAAGAGGCTTGCATTTTCCTTTTTTTGCTCTGGCTGCTTCCTTGAAGTGTTGGCCCTGTGCCATGCCACCCTGCCTTGGAGCCAGCTGATTATGGACTGAAACCTCTTGAAACTGTAAGCTAAATAAACTCTTCCTTGCTTCACTTTGAGTGTCAGGTGTTTTGTCCCAGCAATGAGATAAAAGTAATCAAAACAATTATAGATAACAAAAATGAAGCAATTAGAATAGTCAAACATATTTGAGCATGTAGCACTGTGTAGCTAATCATGACATTTCTAGAAGTGAAATAGATAAGAAACCTATCAAAGTTTTACTTCATCTTTATAAGAAAAAATCTAAGTCAAGAGAAAAAAAGTCTAATGCTAACCATACAAACATAGAAACATGATCTCTCAATCAATTACCAGACGAGAGTCAGTTCATAAAACTCAGAATCCTTTAATGAAGGGAAGGCTATATCCTCATAAGGAAGAATCACAGAAGACCACCAAAAGTATACATTGTTCATTTCTTCCTCAACTTTTCCTAAAGGGACAAATGGCCTTTTAACAAGGTTACTGTACACTGGGGCAAAGGAAATAGCCAGACTCTTCAGGAACATCTAAATACTGCCTCTAAACTGACATTAATTCTAAAGGAACCAAACCATCACTGTGACCCATCAATTGGAGTAGGTTCTTAAGGAGGTCAAATGATCAATGTAATTGTATGTCAAGTCTAGCTCCATCTAGCTTTTTTTATGAATTTCCCTGTGAAATCTAGCCATTGTGGAATACCTGTTTTTTTCTCTTTTTTTTCTGGTACTGGGGATCAAACTCATGACCTCATGCTTGCCAGACAGGCACTTATGCCACTGAGCTATATCCCAGCACACACTGTGGAATACCAAAAATGCTCACTTAAGAGAGATCACCATTTGGATTTCCTCTCCTTCTCCTTGAGAAGTTCTAGATAGTAAGCCATAATCCTCATGACACTTGTTTCTCTTTTATCAAAAATCATTACCTTGTTCTGCTTGTTTTCCAATATCTGAAAACTGTTTTAGATACTCTACTACCCTTTCCCAAATATATGCAAAGTTGGCACATCTGGCTCAATAAAACAGTTTCGGGAGGCAGAATCACATTCTCCTTGGAAGACCCAGATGATGAATGTTCATGAATATAAAAGTATTTCAGCCAGGTGTCGACTACAAAATCATTTAAAATAATTTTAGATGATATAATACCAACTAATTTATTTTTATGGAAAATAAATTGTTTTATTCTATACTTACTTTCATTAAGAAAGTTATATATGAATATATGGGCAAATATATTCCTATATAAAATAATAAATATGCATGCATTTACCTACAATTTTTAAATTATAGTGTGACAACTATTTCTATACAATTATATACTCATGATTACACATACAAGGAGTATTTAATATTTAAATTTTAAAAATACAGTAAAAGATACATTGCTACTAATCCCCCTCAGTGTACTCCCACTCACCTCAGACACACTTATCCTGTCATTTTGCCACTTTCTCAAGTAATTCTGGAAGTCCTGTTTCTTGTTTTTCCAAGGCCTGATCAAAAAAATACCTGCTCAAGATATGGCGAATGCTGCTCCAAGGGGAAGTCAGGCTCCTAAAAATGCTATGGTGTGTCCTCATGCCCTTTATTTATCAGCTCTGGCAACCTGCAATCTCTGGTGTATTCCCAAACTTGAAATAACCAGGAAAGGTAAATATTTTGTTTTGATTTAGGACATTTAGGCAGTTACAACACCGCAATTATAGACATGAAAGAACAGTTTCAGCCGGGCGTGGTGGCTCACGCCTGTAATCAATCCCAGCACTCGGGAGGCTGAGACAGGCGGATCGTTGTGAGTTCAAGACCAGCCTGGGCTACAAAGTGAGCTCAAGGCCAGCCTGAAAGACACAGTGAGACCCTGTCTCAAAAACACTAGGGCTGGGTATCTAGGTCAGTGGTCTAAGTGCCTGCCTGGCAAGCACAAGGTTGTGGGTTCAAACCCCAGTGCAGCAAAAAAAAAAAAAAAAAAAGAGCAGTTTCAGAACTGTTTTGGAAAATGGAAAGGCTAAGTATTTGCAAAGTTAGGAGCACTATTTTGAGGAGGATTAATATCATTGGGTCTTACAATAATTTAAAAAATTAAACATTCACCCAACTTTTTTATCATGTATGTAAATAGAATTTATGCATTGACAATAAACAAGTAAAGTGTGAGCTAGTACGATTCTTTCTTGCCATTCATTACTGTTCCAATGTGAACTGCATATAGCAGGTTTACAAACCACCAACAACATTCTTAGTCAATTATTCTGGCAGTCCTACAGATATTGCTCTCTCACTTTTCTATTTAACCTTCTCTTTGTTTTCATGTTTACATCTCTCTCTCTCTCCTTTTTTTTGGGGTGGGGGTCAGGAAATGACCTAGCACTATGATCACTTTTTAAACAAAATTCCTCACTAGATCTCTAGCTAGGAATCTTGGCTGAATGGTAGTCCCAGTTTTAGAAAAATGATTATTGTGTCTATGCAGCTCCCTTGTGGAATACTCAAACACAACGTACGCAGAACTGCGTGATTTATTTCCCCTTCCAGTTTGCATCTGCTTCCAGATGCTCATACTGGTAAGCTAGGTTTTCTAAAGAAGTCAAATTATTCTCCACAATGTTTGCTTCTTCCTTTCTCAGTTGGAGATGCACCAAGTCATCTTTGTCTCTGGCCTACCCCGTCTCTTACCTGCCACCACTTCTCCCACTGGTGTCTCACTTCTATAATCAAAGTTCAGGAAATGCTTCGACTTCGGCAGCAGCGATAGGTAGGGGTGGTATTCCTTGCATATGCACTTCGCACTGTTTTGTTTCTAAAGTATCATCTCCTATGCTAAAAAAGGAAGTTTTGGGGGTGGTAACGCTGAACTGAGAGTGGAAAGACGTGTGGCCTGGGGGAGTTCAGGATGTAACTGGCTCCTGAGCACAGGGTGCGGTGGAGGTGAATGCGGAGAACGTAACAATCGGTCTGCGCTTTGTCCCGGGGCTTAAGTCAAGAAGGGCGCAGGCAGATGCTCACTGTTCCTAGCCACAGCTCCACCAGCCCCGCACGGAGAACACGCAGGAGGGCTTTCCACCAGGAGGATTTTCTTTTGTCACTCAAACCTTGGACGTCCAGAGATTAGTGGAGTGAAATCCACACAGAAGCCAAACCCAGTGGACCCATTTCAGTCCTGCTCCTTGCAAGAAGATCATTAAAGAACCTCCCAGGAAAGGCTTTTTAAAAATATTTTATTTCTTTTTCAAGTTGTGGAATGGGCTGCGCTTTTATTTGCACATTGCATTTCACGAGGAGGCGACATTCTCAGGACTCCCGAAGAACATTTGGACCGGTAAGAGAGGGCCTGAACAATTTTTTTTTTCTATCAAAACTTCACTTCCCATACCTTACACCTTACTTTTGCTTCCCCTGAGGTGAAATACCACAGCATGCTCTGTTTTGTAATAATGAAAGTAGTTTTATAGCTAGTAATACTATTTTTAATCAGGAAAAAAACGAAGAAAACAGAATTTTAAAAAAATCGAGGACCACCGTGGCAAAGGCCAAAATGGGCTCAGAAAACAGTTTTCCTTTGTTCTCTCTCTTATGTCAAATCAGCTGGACACTGAGGAGGACCTGGGACCACCATCTCCCTTCTTCACTGTGTGGAAGGCGGAGGAGTGGATCATCTGAGTGATGATGCTGAAGTTTACAGGTCGAGATTTTATCTAAAACCATCCAAAGGGAAGAAGCACGCTGTGAAGTAACCGCCACAGTGAGACCTAGCTTTCCAAGACACAGGCTTTGCTACTGGTGCAGTAAATCAAGGAAGCAATGCAAAACCTTGGTGGTTTCATTCAGAGTTTCAAGACAGCAACTTAGGGGATGTGAGTTGCCACCTCCAGTGGCTTTTGTCTGATTTTAAATGATTTCTTCTAGGTCCTTGCTTATGTGCCGCCCCACATTTTTACAAATATAAAGCAAGTGATAATAATCGAAGACGATAGTCAGACTAACTTCATACCATTGCAGTTTTGCAAAGCTGAACTTCTCTGTGTTTTGGATACACTGAACTGCGAGTAGCAGTAAGCACCATATTCACAGTAGTGAGCTACGGCCTTTCCTCATCCATGTACCCCTTAAACTACTTTAATTTCTCATTGGGCACCAGCGGAATGATTGACAGTCCTCGACAACTTTAATAAAATAGCCAAGGTATTAAATGTTCTTGAAGGATGGACAAGCAGAGAAGGAAAAAAAGGGGGGCGGATGGATTGAACACAACTTAAAGATAATTACTCTTTTTGGAATAAGATCCAAGATTTTTGATGAGTTGACATCCACAAAACTTCTAAAGGCAGCATATCCTGTCAAGTGAGACAATTTTGTTTTAAAAGAAACCTACACTCTTACAGCTTTTTGGAACTTTCTGTCTCGTAAGACAGATGTTCCTGAGTCAGAGTGTTGTCATAGGGTTGAAATCACCTACCCTTGAGGATTTCAAAACCACAATATTTTCGAATAACTAAAGTTGAGTTATGGAATAAGATATCTTGCCAGGAATTGGACTTGTTAAGCAAAAGCTCTGGTTGAGGCTGGACCACAGCTTTACAAACTAACATTATTTGGAGACTTGAGAGTTCCAAGGGAATTGTGCAGTTTCCTGCCACCAGCATCATCATCCCTGTGCCTTTAAGTACAGGAATCTGCTAGGAAACACAGCAGGTTCATGGGAAACCTGTGGTGCACCCTCCTTTGCAACACAAGAGATTACTACCCACAGGCTACCTTCCAGCTTAAAACCGGGTCACATGCAAGTGAAAGCAAATTCGTGTGGCATTTCTGCAATCCCTACCTGGGGTTAGGGAATTTAAGAATTAACTGCTTAAATATACATGAAGCTAAGAAAGATACTTTCAGTGCCACACAGTTTATTTTATTTATCAAAGACCTGCCTATAAATTGTTCTGTGTGCAGTGTATTTTTTCTGTACAATGCTCTCCCTTTTAGACCAACTACATTCTACACATCAATTTAAGAAAATTACTATTCACATCCACCTCACACTGTAATTTCTATGGATTTTTTCTCTTCTATTATAATTCTGTTTTAAAAATTACTATTTAAAATGTTCCCTTATTACTGCATATTTATCTGAATTCCAATTTCAATAGGAAGTCATTTTTCATGTATTTTGAACTCTTACAACTTTACTATGCTTTTCTTAGTTTCTTTAATACTTGTTCTTCTTAATATTGGTGTCCCTATGACTTATTTTATTTGGACTCTGAGTTCTTTAAGTGTAGAACAATTAACAGGAAACTTTTTTATCATAGTACCTACCTAGTAGACTTTTTTTTAAATAAAAGATAGTAGACAACTACTACTCAGGTTTCAGGGTGTTTCTGTATGTATGTATTGCAGAAAGCTGGGATTGGAGCTGCAGATAAAACCAAATCATGAAGACTTGCATTTCTTTCTTATATAGGACAGCATTCTTAGAAACTTGCTTAAGAATTTCTCGGTCATGACTCAGACCTACTCTGTAATCTTAGGGCTCTCTAATTGCAAAAATGCAAATGATCATGTGAAATTTAACTTCATCCACTAGCAGAATATCACTGATTCCTTTTATCTTTTCATAGTCTATTTAAATGAGAAATGGGATAGTACCACTTGTTAGTTTTATTGTGCAGCAGATTGAAATATTTTATAACTGCTATAAATCAGAATCTTTAAAGATACTTACAAAATGCAGGAGAAAAAATATAATGTTGATACTATGAATAGTTGGAATACCAGTAGCAAAATTGAGTAATTAGTTTATGCAGGGGATGCCTCAGATATATAATACCTATATTTCTCATAATAAAATCCAGATATGGTACAAGATTTTAGAAGGCACACAATTTGAGGGCAGATACTGTTTGAATTCATTGAGCCATCTTAATTCTCTCCTACATCATATATACACACACAAGTATAGAAATATTCTTTCTGTGATTGAACACTGTGTCTATTATTTACCTCATCATTATTCATGGCAGCAGATAAAGTATTAGTTGTACAAATTCTATTGCATTTTCCCTTGGAAAGATACTATGTAGGAATTTGTGTTCTAGTTTTCATCAACATAAGAAAACTGCCCATTTATTTAAAAATTTATACTGATATGAAGTGACAAGTGAATTATTATGCCATGGAGCCATTTGCTGAGAGGGCATATGCTTGTGCCTGTTTTCACAAGTCTTCATGTTTCCAGAATGTTTTCTAGGCTGTATGCAAAAAATTATCAAATATTAATTTGGTAATTTGGTATTAAGTTTTATTTGGTAGTAAGTTTAACTTGGTATTGGGTTTCCTTCCTCCAGTTCTTCAAGATAAAAATCACATTTTTCCAAGAAAAATTATCCTATGCCTGTATAAGTGTGCAAGAAAAAGTAAATCAAATTCCTGGACACCTAAGTCAATGTGGCTACATTAATTACTTCAAAGGCACGATCCTATAACTTATATTTTATTTAAGTCTATATTAAAATTAAAAGAATGCAAAAGTTAATTACATACCTCAAATTATGAGCTTGGATCTAACATTTAACCTCATGTCAGGCAAACATGAGAGAAATTTTGCAGTCAAGTGTTCATCTGTTTGACATGTGCCACTGTGTGTATCTGACTTGCTTCGCTTGCTGTTTTTAATGCTTGCCCAATTTGTTTTCCACTTTTCTTTGTGGAAGACTGAACATAACCTTAGGGCAGTATTCAATACATTCTGATGAAAAGAAAGGATGTTGCTGACATAGCAAAACTTCTGAAAGGTTTTACAAAATATCATTATCATTACATTTTTTTACAGAAGTCTTAGCTATTGATAGGAGCAGATGTAATTGTTTTACCATTTTATAGTTTGCTTTTTAACATCCCAAGGTGTGCTGTCCATTCCTAGAATTAAATAATAGTGAAGTTAAAAATTATAGAAGCTATTCTATTCCATAGAGTCTATGGTGATGCCTAGCAAGGTTCTGGTTCATATTAAGCTCCAACATAGATAGAAAATTTGTAACATTGGCAGACAGGAGGTTTCCTTGTCACTGAGCATAAAAATAGTAAAATGTGACATGATTGGGAAGAAACAGTGCCATTTTTCAATGTGGACGCTAAGAAAAGAAATGTTATATATTATTTACCAACTCCTTTTTCACAATATTATTTTCTTATAGGTTTCTGGCTTGTATCAGTGAACTGAAAAATGGCCTGACTGGAACAGAGTCACAGTAGTATATATTGAACTATGTTAGCAAAATACATACATTAACTTGCATTAAGGAATATTACAGCAATAAAGGGTGTTTTAAATTGTGGCAAGAAAGGAACAGTACTGATGATAATAATAGATAACCTTTTCAAAGAGATCTAATATATTTGTTATTAAACCCTGCACAAAACTCACAAGATAGGTAGTGGTATCTTTGCATTCGTCTGTTTTCTGTTGCTATGACAAAACACATAAGGCTGAATACTTTATAAAGAAAAGATTTTTTTTTTTAATTCACAGTTTTAGTGGCTGGAAGTTTAAGATCAAGCAATACTATCCATTTTGCCTGCCTCCTAGTGGTAGCATCATACTGATGAGACTGTATGCACAGTACATGTGGTGTGGCCATGTGGTTGGTCAGGAAGCCAAAGATGAATTCAGAGCTCAAGCTTGCTCTTTTATAGAGATTCATTCTCAAGAGCACTATAACTTACTCTACAAAACCAGCACTCATTTCTCCTGAGGTTGACACCTCCTATAACATAAATAAATAACTCTAAGCCTCAACTCTGACAGGTTCCGACACCTCTACAACATACTTCAGACCAAGCTTCCAACACATGAATCATGGGACAACAAAGTATAGCCAAACTGTAGCAATATTTATGATTATTCTGTTTTAAAAAATAAAATGAAATTCAAATGGTTTTGGAGACATACCCACATTTACTATTCAGCAAATATACTTCTTAGGTATCACAAATAACAGAGTTGAGTTGAGTTGAGTTAAGTTGAGTTGAGTTTTTAGTTTAGTTTTGTTTTTCTAGTCCTAAGGCATTAACCTAGGGTCTTGTGTTTGCTAGGTCAATGATCTGGCACTGTGAGCTACATCTGCAGGCAAGCAGGTAGGTTTTAAACATGGGTTTTTCTTTCAAACCTACAATTTCTTTTTCTTCACAATTTACATGAAGATTATCAGAGAAACATAAAAATTAGGTGTTTTCAATTCAATTTAAATTTTGATGAAGGCAATGATAATGAACAACATCAATGCACATATTTATAACATCAGTTTGAAGAGATTAATTCACATAATTGTTGTTTCTCCCCAAAGGGGTTACAGAAGCTTCGATGCACAGTTTCCGATAAGGTTTAAAAGAGAATAGTACATTGTCTCAATAATGTTGTCACACATTTCTGTACTATAACAGATCAGGTAAACTATCAAGAATCCAGCATTACAAAGTAACAAATTTGAGTAGAAAAAGTCCACATCAGTATATTTCTATACTTAAAAATATGTTTAGTGAGAAAACTATTTGTTTTTCTTAAGTTAGCACTGGTTTTCTTAAAATTGTTATCAAATTCTGTGAAAAATAGCCCTCTATAATTATTCCATTATCACTTATTTATTATACATTTAATTCAAAGATATGTTGATTCTATAGTAGATACTAGATACCTGTGCTAGGCACAATGACTACAACTTCATATCCAGTATAACTAAAACTGAAAAAATATTATAGTGAAAGTAAAAAAAAAATATGTATGGTCAGAAGTGGTTGTTTTCTTTTGTGTTTTTAAAGTTTTTCCTCAACAAAAATGGATATAGTAACATTTATATGATACAAAGATCAAGGCAAAACAAACAACTTAGCTTTAGATTTCTGTTAAAACTTTATCAAAAGGAAACATAATAAGAAATTAACTTGGAACTTTTAGAGGTAATGTTATTGTCCCAAAACTGTAATTCTCCAATGTTCTGTATACTTTGCAGGACCAAAATAATGCATGGTCTTGGGGGAAAAGGACATGTCTTTTTCATTTATCAAAAAAATCAATGATTTTAGTCACATCACTTTAGAGATGAATGAAGAACCATGAATGGAGAGAACAAGGTAAAAAATGACTGCAGTTCTTCCTTAGTTTTGACTCCAAACGCAAAAGAACAGAACAAAATGAAACAAAAATACTTGAAAATTTTGTGTTATGTTGATTTTGTAGATTATTGGTGAAGGCTTTGTATTAAATATTATGAATACTTTGTAACATAGAATTTTCTGGAAACAACAAATATCTCAATAAAACTGTATCCAAGATTTAAGTAGAATATATTTTTGTATGGTTTACTACCACTTAAAGCATAATTATTTATTCCATTTATGAATTTGACAACAACAATTGTATTATTTATATAGTTTTGAGTTTACAAGGATAATTGCCAAGGCTGGGGATTTAGCTCAGTGGCCTAAGTGCCTGCCTCGCAAGCATGAGATCATGAGTTTGATCCCTGCTGCAAAGAATAATTGCCAAAAAAATTGGTCCTTCTTTATTCCAGTCTGAATAAGTTGAGTTGGGTAACACAGAAGTCACTTCCATATCAATAAACTTGAAAATTGATGGTATTTTTTGTTGTTGTTCTATTTTTTAAAAATCACCTTTAATAAAAACGTTCATGTGTATCAATAAAGCATTCACACATTTTCTTGTACCTGACATTAGAAGTGTTCTTCAATGTTCATTGTGATTAAATATGTAAATTGTAACTATGTAAAAATACAAAAAGATTAAGACTAGAAGAGATACTAATAGTGGTAGTATTTGTTTAATACAATTATAGATTATTTTTTGCTTTCTTCTTTATACTCTTTTACATTTCCTGTTTTTAAAAAACTGTACACAAGCTATGTGTGTTGGTACATGCCTGTAATCTGAGCACTGGGGAGGCTGAGGCAGGAGGATCGTTTTGAGTTCAAGACCAGCCTAGGCTACAAAATGAGCTCAAGGCTAGCCTGTACTGTATAGTGAGACCAAAAAGACAAAAAAAAAAAACTGTATATAACATAGCAAAAACAATACACTTGGAAAAAAACCTAAAATTCTGTGGATAATAGTGTCAAAATTATGTAAAATATGTGGATCAAAAATAATAGGTAGGGGCTACTTTTAAAAGTAAAGTGTGACTATGTTGTAAGCTTAAAAGGGTTTCAGTTGTTTCCATTTTCATAATTTTAGAAATCACTATGCATATGTTATTTTTATTAAAGTCATAATTTTAATTTATGAAAAGACTGTTATGATTGTTCTCCAGTATCTGAAGAAACAACTCAGGTCACAAAATTGTACTTCATAAAGCATGAATGAGAAATAATTTCAGGTTGACTAGAGATCATAATTCAAATACAAAAAGAAAAAATGCCATAAACTATCCTACTATTTGCTTCTGGAAATATTCAGTCATTTCCACAATTAATTGGTTAAATGAGAAGCCATAATCATGTCTAGCCTCAAAATATTTATAGTGATGACATAATTTGCATTTTAAAAATGTGTTTTAATGACTTGCTTTACTCCACTTATCAAAAATCCTAAATATTTCTAACACACCCTTTTTTTTTAACCTCTCAAACTCAAGGTTATCATTAAGCTTAACTCTATTAACAGATGTATGACAGTCTTGACTTATTTGGTTTATTTTCAGTTAGAAACAGAATCCAGGCTTCATCTTTTCCTCTGAGCTATGGCTTTCTTAAGTAGGTTACCAAGTGGTTTTTAATAAAGAAATAAATGAGTTTTAAAATTGATATATTAACCTAGATTTATTATAGTTCCTTAAAAATAATTTTATACAAACCTTTCAGTCTCTCCTCTTATTCATTCCCCCATGGTATAAATTACTTTATTGATTAGGAAGTTATGGTCTGAGGGCATAATGAAAATCTGGAATGAACAACTCATTTTAGAAATAAATTAATATTTTCAAAAGTGAAAACCAATTCTCCTATGTTCATCTTGTAATCTATTTGACATTATTTCCCATGTGTAACCAAAATATTCCTGATTCATGACATGTAGATAATCAATTAGAATGAAAGAATTGCATAAAGTGCATATCTCCAAGGATAACCTTTAGTGGTCTTATTGTACAATATTTATATTCCTATATTCAGTAGCTACAAGTACATTAGAGAATTAAACAGTCTTATAAGTATATCCAGTGTTGAGGAATTCACAGAACAATATTTTCATATGATGTTTCAATAATTATATAATGTATGAGAAAAACAGTTTACTAATAAAAGCTATGAAGAAGCAATAAAATTCTAAATTTTATGCGAACATTTTATGAAGGCAATATGTTATGGGACTTTCTACTACATTATCTATTTGAAACTTCCTATCACTCGATAAGTGATATTTTCAAATCTATTTCTTATTAAGAAGAAATGCAGAATTAGAGGATTTGGATATGTTGAGATTTACAAAGAGAGCTCTTGCTAGTGCTTCAAACCAAAACTCTTGAACACTAAAAAATTAGAGAATTAGATGAGTCCAGGACAGAATGTCTACTCTTGTCAGTGTATTGTTTTCTTCTCCATTTTAGTCTTGAAAAAGAAAAAAGGCGAAAGAAAAGTAAAGAAAAAGAAACAAAACTCAAATCCAGGCCAAGGAGCACTGTTCCTGCAAAGCAGGGGAGGGGACATTGGGTGTGATATCCTGCTCCATTGTATAACACTGAGGCCTTCACAACAGAGTTTGCTTCCCCTGAGATGAGCCCACCTGACTCCACCTTTGAGGAGGCCCTCTGCCAACCATGGAGGACACCTTAAGCAAGGTATTTTTTTTTAT
>RJWT010043211.1:0-11973 GCA_004365215.1 Cuniculus paca | reverse complement strand
CTCCTGGCGCCACCTTCCTCAGCCTGAGGATCCCTCCTCCAGGGAAGGACTTGAAGGTGAGGGTAAATGGCCACTTAGTTTTCTATTCAGCACCCTCGTCTAGTCCCATCTTCTGCCCAGGGAACAATGAGAAGGTTTGAGCTGACACCATTTACCTAATGTTCTACTCTTAAGTGGAGCGGGCTGTCTACAGCCTGTTAGGCTGAAACTCTAGCTGAGAGCTAATAATCAGTGAGTCGCCACTTCTAATCTTCCACTTTACCTCTGAAAATTCTAACTGGAGGAGACCTTAGGGTTTATGTCTATCTAGTATTTTATGCATTAAATCTCATCTAGTTTTTTTTGTTTTGTTTTGTTTTTTTGGTTTTGTTTTTGTTTTTTGTTTTTTGTACCGGGATCAAACTCACAACCTTGCACATGCCAGGCTGAGCTAAATCCCTGGCCCTATCTCATCTAGTTTAACATACATAGATACATGATAGATAGCTAGATAGCTAGCTAGATAGATAATAGATAGATGATAGATGATAGAAAGAAATATGATAGATTATAGATCTGTATTATATATTATATATGTTATATAGGGAAATAAAATAGATTATAGATCTGTATATATAATATATACATATTAATTATGCCTATACTAATCTCTATTAATTATGCCTATGTATATTATATAGGGAAATATGGAGTTGTAGGTTTACTTCTTTTAATGAGATATTTTATCACCCAGTTGAAAAATATCCCATCATTGATGAAAACTCCCCTTTGCTCTGAACCTGCTCTCATGAGGGATGTGGACACGTGTAACTCACAAGCTATTGGTGTAAAAGGGTAGAATTCATGAACAGCACCAACGGAAAGGAACCTATTCTCACAAAGGCAAAAAGACTTCTCGTCAACAAGGCCTACTTTAAGAGGGAAGGTGAACTAATCACTAGCGAAATGCAATTAATTCAGTCTGGTCTATGTAAGAGGTCAATTGGCCTGTTTAAATATGGTTAGTTCATTTCCCATGTAGAGTACTGAGTTTCTGCAAGGCATACGGTATTGTAGCAGGGTGAGGGATGGGAATTAGGACAACCATACCTCTCTAAAGTCGATCCCAGTGTTACCCTTCTGTGCTTCTTGCAAGATAATTGTTTTTGACTCAAATTAAAATTCAAAGGTAACTTTAAAGATCACCTGGGCCAGTCAACCTCATTAGGCAGATAAAGTACCCCCATAAAAGAAGAGTTTTGTTGTTGAAGGGTTCATACTGTGTTAATAAGTGAGACTAGGTAGCAGATGTTTTTCTGTAATACTACATTACTGAAATTCTCTTTAAAATATCGTTTGCTACATTCGGATAGTTTCATAGCATAAAACCAAAGAACAAATGTTAGAGTTATTTATGTTAAGGTACTGAGCTGGTCATCACACCTAAAAGATAATAATAACAAGCTAGGTTAGTGGATCCTTTCTCATTTCTTAGGTTTCTTCTTTACTAAATTTGAGTTCGGTGCATTTTGCATACAGTCAATTAGAATAAGAATTTCGTTAGCTTTCATGTGAATTCTGCGGACCCATAAATATGTGCCTTTTTATTCTGCTTTTCCTTTTGAATGTTTTAGCTCTAAGTTTGTAGTTCATGCTACTTCTACTGATTGCTCTAAAATTCCAGTTTACCTTTCTTTAACTTGGTGAAGATGCTAACTTAGCACTACAGTTGACTGGGTATAAAGATTCATGCTACAATTATCAAATCATGCTATTTTAATCCAAAATAAAATGATTCACACGTTATTCCACCTCTTCTCCCTAGCAGTTGACATGTTCACACATTTGACTTAATTTTATTTTTTGTTCTCTGTAACGGCTCGTGTCTATTAATTATGCACTAAGAACATTCACACACAGTCCCCCAAAATATAGTAACTAGCTATAGCATTTTGGTGTTTTCATCACAAAATGTCAAACCCACAATCAATTCTAATTTCAAGACATAGCTGCAAACTTGTTTGAGTTCTGTAACCAAATGTGTTTGTTTTATTTCTTACTGCACCAAAGCCTGACTTTCCCATTATTTTTCTTTCTAAATTACAAAACCGATTCAAGCTCTAGTCTACATGTCAAGTGCTAAAAAGGGGGAAGCATTCTGTCAGAGTACAGTATTGTATTTCTTCAATATATGTTATAGATTTGAAGAGCTTATTTCAAATGTTAAGTCCAATGTAATCAAAGTCCAATCTCTTTTATTTCCTTAAAAAACAGAAAATATTGCAATAGTGTCTTGAAAAAATAGTGTAGGGAATATTTTATCGATATTCTGAAAATAAGCACCTGAATATAATATTAGCAAATTTTTCTTTCTAATAGTTTTCAGAGGTGTTTGATTTTCAGCCCATCCACCTGTGTCTATATTACTAACAGCATTCTGAAAAATATTTTCCCAAGTTTTATACAAAAGAGCAGTATGCAAATTTTTAAAGACACATAAACCTTTAAAATACAACTAGGTTGTCAGGGAAAAAATTCATTGGCAACATATGCAGGAAATCCGTTTTGCAATCTACCCGAGTCTCATCAAGGTTCTGTTTGCTATGCAAACACTTATGAAATAGAAATCTAAGAGGTGACTGGGGCTGTTTGCTAAGTAATCACCCAGTGTTCTCTGGTTGATATGCAGCACTAGCTAGAGTCATAGACAAGGAACTCCAACAACTCAGCACACATGCCTGTCTTATCTATAGTAATGAAGGAGAAAATTATCACTTCCATTTATTTACCATAGCAATCATTCCAACACCAAATAAATAGTGGGGCTTATTGGCCTTTGGGACTTTTTTTAAGAGCAAAGGGCAAGGAACACTAGTACTAGAAAATCAAACTATTTTTCCTCTGCTCTCATACCATTAACAGCATAGAAGATTTCTATGACCTTAAAAAGTGTGGGGATTTCTACTTATCAGAAAATAGGTAATTAATTATGCAGCATATATCAGCATGCTGGCCCCTAATCCAGTTCAGTTTCAATACTATCTTCCTGGAGACAACATCAGACACTTCCCAAAACTGTCCTCCCCACAAATTTAAATATCTGTCTCAAGGTCCAGGTTGTGTTGCCCGTGCTACACAACCCCTGCTATAAATCAGGGTTCCAATAAACTCCTCTTGGGTTCAATTAATTTGCCTCAGTGGCTCACAGAACTCCATGAAACACTAATGTGTACCAGCTAATTGTAAAGAATATTACAAAGGATATAGATGAAGAAAGGCACAGGGATAGGTATGGGAGAGGGGATGAGGGGCAGCCATACCCTCTCTGGGTGCATCACCCTTCAGGAACTCCCACATGTTCAGCTCTACAAAAACTCCCTGAATCTTGTCCTTTGGTTCTTATGAATGCTTCATTGCATAGGAATAATTGCTAGCAATCAGCATGAGGAGACCTGGCAAGCCCTGTCTGTTTAGATTCTTCAGCATTCCTTCTTTATGGCTTTGAGGCAGAAGCCCTCTGGAATGAGGCAGTAGTGGGCCTTAAGTCCCACTACAAGGATAGGTATGACAAATTTTGTAAGGCCTGAAAAATGTGAGGAAAGGTTAGCCTTTCTCTGACTTTCCTTGAGGAAAGAAATTCTGTTTTCTGTGGCCTGCTTTGGAGATGGAGTTATAAGCCAGGAACTATGCACAAAAGTCTAAGAATATGTGACATAATATCAGTGCATGAAAAGCTGATTAGGTGAGAAAGAAAATCCTCAAAATTCCCAGAAAGAAGTCTTGTGTGGGATCAATGAGCAGACAGAGGCGTGAGAATGAATGCCTCTTCACCTAGAGTTACAATGGAAGCAGTGACGAAAGACAAAAAGGAAGGAGCAACTGTCCAATCAACCAAGTGGTTTGTGGCAAGTGGTCCTACATTACCTTGATGAACTTAAAATAGGCCATTATTTTAAGTACAGCTATAAAATAAATACACATACTATTTGCAGATGCCTTATTTAATATGACCTACAGAAAGGCAGTGTTAACAAGTTGGCTACAGTGCCTGGGTTTGAATCCCACTACTAGCTCATGCTCCCAGGTTAATCAATTTAAGTTCATTTGGTCCCAGTTAACTCATCAATAAAATACTGGTAGTAAGTAAAGCTTAGAACAATGCTGGTACTAGGTGGTTTATAATTCCAGCACCATATAGAGCCCTATGGGATTCATATCCAGAAACACATTTGTTTAGAGATTACGCTCCAGTAACCCAAAGATATTGAGATCTAAGTCTACAGAGATGGTTTTCCATATTTCCACTCTACTATTCTACCCTGTACATAGCTGTTCCTCTTTCAGTCATTCCCAGGTATCTGCAATAATTTCAGATATTCTCCATAGATGCATTAATACTAGTGAAGGACAGCATCATTTCTTCCCACGAGTTTTTCTGTTAATAAAGAAAAGCTTTTCTAAAAGCCCTTGCCAGATGTCTGCACAGATATCATTGACTAAGACTGGGTCTCATGCTTATGTCTAAACTAGTCACTGGTAAGGGGACTAAGAACATCAAAGTGACCTAGACTCATTTCTAGGAAAGATGGAAAACTTAAACAAATTTAGAGATGCAAGAGATGGTCTAGGAAAAGAAGGGGTTTGGGGGAAGAGGACAGAAGAATGACTGTAATAGCCAAGTCCCAAAATTCACTACCACATAATTATCAGTGAGTAAAAGTTACCACATATTAAGCAAACATTGTTCCTCAGACACTTGTGTAGATTATAATTCTCGTCACAATCCACTCCAGTCTGGCTTCTGTCCTAAAACAAGTGCTGTTGGAAGAGCTTTTGTTGTGAGTCACTGTATGAAGTCTAAAGTCCTCTTCTCTGTCCTCATTTTTACTTCCCAGTAGCAGCAAATATGTTTAACTCCTCCCTAGCCATGTCAACAATTTTTGTATGTTTTTCAGTCTCCTAGAAACTCATTTTCCAAGTCTTTGCCTAAACCTTTATTTTTTTTATTGCTATTTAACTGCGGAGATGCAGAGATGGTCCTGAATTCTCCTATTTTCTATGCATACTTTATATTCTGTGTCATCTTTTCCAGCCCCATGGATCTTAATAGCAGCAAGGCTGATGATTTCCATACTTATAACTCCAGCCCACAACTCTACTCAGAGCTCCAACTTTCATATTCTACTTGAATTCCCATCCACAGATTCCTACTTGATATCTCCATTTGGATTCAATACACAATGTGTCCAAAATGAAACTCTTCGTTTATTTGCCCCAACTAGTTTCTTCCCATGTCTCCCCCTCACACACTCTTTTGACTTATTCTGCTCATCAAACCAAAAACCTAGGATATACTCAAGAGCTCTTGTTTCTTGCATCCCTCGCTTCAATCCATCAGCAGATCTCCCCTTTTCTACCTCCAAAATATGTCCCAATCCATCTATTTATCTCCATCACCACTGTTATTTGACTAGTCCAGGCCACATCATCTCTTTCCTAAAATACAGCAGTTGCTTCCTAACTGTTCTTTCGATTCTCAATACCTATCCTATAAAACATTTTCTACACAGGAAATTCAGTTTTGTATAACACAAGCCAAACCATGTGCATTATGCTTCCTAAACATCTCTAAGGATTTCCGTTGGATTTAGAGAATATCCAAATCCTTACTATGACCGAAACACACTATATGATCTGGCCCCTGCCTTCCTCTAGGACCAGAATTCTTTCTGTCCTTAAGATGTTCCAAGCTTCTCCTGCTTCAGGGCCAGTGTTTTCTAGTCCTTCTGCCTACAACCCTTGCCTTAATTTTTTACAAGGCTAGTGCCATTTTAATGTTCCAGTAGCCCTCAATGTCACATCCCTTACCACACACAATACTGAAGGATTGCACCTATCAACCAAGGTTTTCTTGCCAAATTATTCCTTTGTATATCCTATATCCAAATGCTTTAATACCAACAGAACTATTTTGACTTATTTATTGTCTGTCTTGTGCCAGCCAGAAAACAAGCCTCTTGAGGACAGGAACTTTTGTACATCTCACTCAACACTGTATCCCAACATTTAGAATATTGTTTGGCACAGAGTAGCTAGCTCCTCAGTATGTATTTTTGGCATGAGTAAATGATAAAAGGTAAATATTTTTATCCCGATGTAAATGCATCGAGATTAATACTCAAAGAGGTTAAAAGATTCTATGCCCAAGATCGCCTAGCCTGTTGCAGGTAAATCCATGTTTTAACATCATGAGTAAGGAACTCTGAAGCCAGCATTCTTTCTTCTGCACTGTGAAGAATTTAAACAACTTGTTCAAAACCAACATTAACATTCTTTTCTAGCGGGCTGCCGCTATAGTGGGAACAGTCAGATCCAAGCTTTTCCCTGTGAGTCAGCATCATTCACAGACTGCAGGGGGCTTGGAGTGAACAAGGCCCTACCAGGAAGCAAGCCCACCCTGGGAAGCAGCGCCATGCACGGGCCACCACCAGAGTGGGGACAGCCAGACCCAACCCCCTTCTGGTGCGCAGGCTGACAAACAAGAAGTATCAATCGCCACACCCCTACCCCCGTAAGCAACTGGCTGATCCGGAGAAACACAGGCTGTGACCATAGCTATTGAGGTGAAATGCAATGCCTGCAGCGCCTTGGTGTTTCAGTGACCTTGCAGGTCTAGGGCCAGGGGTCTGATCATCTGTTTAGAGGATAGCAGTACACAGTGTGGCATCTAGGGGAATCTCCTTCTGAGGGTGGTAGCCATTATTGATTTTCTATAGTCTTGTTTTGAAGTCCTATATTGTTCTCATTGTTTTGTTGGGTTGAGTTTTATTCCCTTTTGTTTTGTTTGATTATGTTATATCCGATGGCATGAGCAGCTATTTCAAAGATAGCAAGTATATTATGGTAGCCATTTTGGATGTCCTACTGTCTTGTTTCGAAGTCCTTTATTGCTTTCATTGTTTTGTTCTTGTTGTTTCTATTCTACTCTGTTCTGTTTGATTTTTACTATGTCCAAAGGTATCTGCTTAAAGACAACAAAAGGCATATGGTAACTATTGTTGATTTTGTAATGTTATGAAGTCCTATATCACTTACACTGGTTTGTTTTGATTGATTTTATCCTATTTTATTTTCCTTGGTTTTATCCTCTTTAAAAGAAAAAAGAAAAAACATTCTTTTCTAACTACTTTTTTAATGTGATCAAAATTTGTTTATGTCTAAATTGTGTAGCAATAATTAATTCTATGAACAGATGAGACTTGGCCCTAGAACACTGAGTTTAATGAACTTGCTGAGAGAACTTGAGGCTTGTAGCTTCCCTCAAAAATTAGCACTGAATAAATACAGATGAACCAGAAGAGTTTTGTCTGTTGAGGATCAAAGATATGTGTATCTTCACAAAAACACTGTAAAATTACTGTGAAATTTAAGCTTTTCAAACCAGAAATCTCAGCTTAAACTCAAATTACTGGGATAGTTTTCTTTTTATAAATTGTATTTTGATTGTATAAGGCATATTCTTTATTTCCTTATGTTTATAAGACTTCATTTTACTCTTTTAAAAACTGGAGGGCTAATCACAAAGGTCTAGTTCATCAGAATGCACACTTACTGAGCACATTTACCAGAGCTGGGGCTTGTGACTGTTCTGGGACCAAAAAACCTATTGTAATTGATGGTCCTTTAAAGTCTTAAAAGGAAATGTTAGTTGAGTTCAGTGCAAATCCGAGAGTCTGGAAGCTTGTTAACAGCTCATTCAGCGCTGCATCCAAGATCAGAAAAAACCTTTGGGAAAGCTAAAATTCACCAGTGGCTCTGAAATGTCAGGAGGAAGCTAATTATATACGAGTGGCCTGCTGGTCAACAGCCTTCTGGGTTCTCTTAAATCATTCAAAAAAACATTCCTGTCAGTCACTTGGCCAGTCGCATGGTAAAATTGGCTCTCTTCCCAGTTATTGATTCCAACATGAGTTTCACAGATAATCAAAGTGCTTTTGAAGATGTGATGCTCCAGCTCAAAGCAAAAGGATGGTCAGCATTTGTATGTGCAGTAATGCCTCACTCATTGCCTCCACTATCTCCAAACCTTTGACAGAGCAGGGCTGACTTTCCCAAACATCCAAGTTTCAAAATATCCTTGTCTTGGTTACTTTCTTCTCCTTGCTGAGAGAAAGACCTGACACCCAAAATTAGGGAAGAAAAGGTTTATTTAGCTTACAGTTTTTGGAGATTTCAGTCCATAATCAGCTGACTCCAAGGCAGAGTGGCAAGACACAGGGGCAACACTTCAAGGCAGCAGCCAGAGCAAAAGAGAGAACAAGCCTCTTCTCCTCCCTTATATTGTACACAGGCCACCCTCCCTTCAGGATGGGTGTAACACCCCCCTTCAGGAGGAGTCTAACACACAAAATGTCCCTTGCCCTCTTTCCTACAGGATGAGGATATTTACAAAGTAAGAACCCTGGCTCCCTGCTGAGTCTCTCAGTTAAACTTCTAAACTGCTCAAGTTGACACAATGTATCAACCATAACAATCCTATACTTTTTTTTTACCCCCCCCCCTCAGGTTTTAGCACCCACAGAAAAGATGCTTTTTCCTATACCAAGTTGTCACACCCTCACTGTTCCTGGAGCAGTTTGCAGAGTTATTCTTGCAGTACTCGTGAGCTGCCACAGGAGGGGACGAGGTTGCCCCATTGCCTGGACTCTTCCTGGAAAAGCAAAGCCTTCTGATCAGATCTTTTTCCCTTCAATGTTACCAACAAATCTAGAGATGTAACTGAGAAGTCTATGTGCTGTGTGTATATACATAAAAATGTATGTTTGTGTTGACAGCCTCTCAGTCAACAAGATCTGAGGACCCCACAAGTCCACCCACTCCATAACATTTCAAATATTTCTCCGCTTCTGACTGTCTTTTCTTCTGCTAGAACTTAGAGTTCTTTTCCTCTGCAGGAACTGAAAACAAAGACTGTGTTTTATACATCAGTAGAGTCTGGAATATTCAAAAGCTAGGACCTTGCAAGAGATAAGTTCGAAAAGACATGGGTGACTCCAAATATTTCTCCATGTTAAACACTTAAACTACAGCTGTTTTGTTTTGTTTTGTCTTGTCTTGTCTTTTGTTTTGTTTTGTTTTGCTTGAGGTATATTTTTCTTTTTTAATTCTTTCATTATTTTTTCTTTTTTTCTTTTTTTGACTTTAAAAGCAAAGTGTCAGCACATCTATATAAATTACACAGCACAGTTCTCATTTCTCAATCCTTCTCTCTCTGTCTGCGTCTCTGTCTCTGCTCCCTCTTCCCTCGTCTTTATTCCCCTCGACGTGACAACTTTTATTCTTGGCAAAAGAGGGAGTTGAGGTGAAAAGGCTAATTTATTTGTATGTCATCACCCTGAAAACTAAAAAAGAACCAAATTATCCAGGGAGCATTGTAAGATAAAAGAGGCAATGCTATAAATTTTTCTGTCCAGACACAACTTTAAATTGTCTTTTTCTTCTCCCCATTTTGTCATATTAGGCCTCAGATGTAAAGAAGCTTCTCCTGAACCACAAATATAACCTTATGCATTCACATACATGTCCTTCATGAAGACGATTAAAAAGAAAAACAAAAGTCAAGACAGATGAGGTCTTGTTTGATACTATACCCAGGGATTGCATTTTTGTTAGAATAGTATTGTCACTAAGATTTAGGGATACAGCTTGAGTTACAATAGATGAACCAGGGTCAGCCAAGCCAATGGCATTTTCTTCTCTGTCAGTCAGTAACTAATAGCGGGTACTTGGCAAAAAGAATTCTTGGGAAGTAGTAAAAAGTGTTCATAGCAAGGACAGCCTATAACCCTGAGCAGGAAACATGGGCTTTAGGTCCAGAAAAGTCTACTTGAAGAGAAAACCTAGTTCAAAACCTAGCCATCCCTGGGTTCTTTCCACTTAAAGATCAGTCTATCCTATCTGAACCAGGTCAGTTCCCTGTCAGTCTATGAGCTTTCCCAAAAAATATTATTAATATTTGATTTTAAAAATGATGAAGAAAAGCTGGTCATCAGTTTAGGGTACAGTCACATGTAGGGAAACATGGACTATTTCATTTCATTAACCTTCTCTTAAGTCATGCTGGCTCTCAGACTGAGGTAATAGCCAAGACAACATGTATTTTAACAGTTTTTTGGGAGCTTAGTTGAAACGATTCTTTTTCTACTTCTGTGAACAACTGTGCCCTGGAGGAAGATGGCTGCAGAAGGGTTGTCAAATGATTCCATCGCATTGTAAGTCCTGCCACTTAAGTTTGTCTAATCTTTTCTCATCTCTCCAACGGACATGCAACAAGATTCGTTCACAAGCTTATGGGAGCATTAAATAACATAACCCATTTTAAAAGCTTGGCACACCATAAGTCCCCAATAAAAGTTAGCTCTCATCACCATCATCAATAATATTATCATTCTCTCTGTTACAAAGAAGAAAGTCTCTTTCTCCCTTGTGAAGGACAAGGGAATTCTGGTGAATCTTTTATTATGTTCTTTTTGGTAAATTCATCCTTTGTCCTTCTTTACTGTATCATTTTCTAGCAGCATTAAATTCTGTTTGCTATGTACCTTCTTTCACAAGGGTGTTTCTATTTCATCTCAATTTTTTGTTTTGTTTTGATTTGTTTTGTTTTGTTTTGTACCAGTGATAGAACTCACAACCTCATGCTTGCCAGACAGGTGCTTATGCCACTGAGCTGAATCCCCAGTCCTATTTCATCTCTTTAGTTAACATTTTTTCCCACCCTTCTGAGCTGAAAATAAGTCTTGAAATTCATAGCTGTCTACACAGTCTTTTTAAATTCCTTTCTCTGGCATGGACAGCTATCTTGAAGAGAGAGAGAGACATTATGGCAGCCATGGGTGATTCCTTACTGTCTGGTTCGAAGGGCTGTGGTGCTTTCATTCCTCTGTTTTGATTAGTGTTATACTATTCAGTTTAATTTGAGTTTGCTGCATGTGAAGGCATGAACAACTATTTAGAAGAAAACAAGAGACACGATGGTAGCCATTGATTTCCTGTTGTCTTGTTTTGAAGTCCTGTATTGCTTGCATTGTTCTGCTCTGATCTGCTTTGTTTTGTTCTACTGTTTTGTTTTGTTATGTTTTATTCTCTTTAAAATAAAAAGAAAAGAAACCAAGGAAAATAAATAAATAAATAAATAAATAAATAAATAAATAAATTCCTTTCTCATAGGAACCCACCACCTTATGGCTCAGCCCATACCACTTCACTAAAACTTCCCCCACCTCCAGCTGAGTTTCACAGTTATCTCAATTTTTGCATATGCCAGTAGATGATTTTCTGTCCTTAGATGAACCTTTCAAACCAGAAGTCTGACCTTGAACTCAAACTATTGGAATTTTTTTTTATAAATTGTATTTTAATTTTATAAAGCATAGTCTTTGTAAAATGTACACTTGGTCTTGTTAGAACTCCACTACCTATCAGCACAGAAAATATCCATTATCCCTCACTGCATCTGGAAAAACAGCCTATATAACAGCCTAATTCAAACCTCAATCCTAATCCTTATCCTCTGTTCCAGCCTCATCTCCCACATCATTCAAATCATTCAGTTTTCCTAAAACAAATTATCCTTTTTTGCTCTTCCTGAACACACCAAACCTTCTGATTCCTCAAGATCTGTACCTGTAATTCTCTTCTTCCTATTCCATCCAAGCCCAACTCAACTTTCATATACTATATGAGTATCCCTCCTGTCCTGGTTACTTTTTTCAGTGATGAGACAAAATACCTGACACCCGATGATAACAGAGGAAAGGTTTGTTTGCCTCAGTTTGTAGAGATTTCAGTCTGCAGTCAACTGGCTCCAAGGCAGGGTGGCACATGGCAAAGGGGCATTACAGAGGAGAAATAGTTCATGGAAAAGAAATGCCAGCAGAAGGTAGCCAGCAATGGGGTAGCAACATGCAATTAGCAACAGCATAGCCCACTTTC
>RJWT010043210.1:0-11978 GCA_004365215.1 Cuniculus paca | reverse complement strand
CTGGAATGGTGAGCCAGTAGTGGCTTAATCTTCAGATGAGTGCTTGTGTTTGTACACAGCGAAAGGGTCAATCTGTCTTTCATGGGCTTGTGCCCCAGCCGTGCCTTTTCCTGCTGCATGATATGGGTTATGTTCAGCATCTTCTTCCAGAAGAGTTCTGTTTCTTCACAGTTGAAAAATTTTTGCCCTGTGTATTCTTCTGCCTTCATGAATTCCTCAAATTGTTTCTTGGGGGCTTCTGCATTGACCTATTCAGGACTGAAAGCTTTACCACGTTTTATCACACTGTTGATGCCACTTCTCTGTGGAATTTATCAAACTGCCCTCTATTGGCTTTAAATCCATCACTTGTTGTGCTTGTAGAGGGGTTTTCCTGAAGTAGAGCACTGTGCAGTTTTCACACATCATAGCTTCACTAAGGCTATCACCTGTCAGCAGTTTCTCATTTAACCACACTAACAAAAGTTTTCCACCTCTTCCAGCACTTCTGTGCTCTGCTTAGTTACCATTGTTACTCATTTGCCACATCGGCTCCATTGATGGCATCTTTGTTCTTCAAAATAGTCAAGATTGTCAACTTCTCCATTTTGCACTCTGAGGTAGATCAGTCACATATAAATGCCATGCTCACACTTTTCTGCAGTTTTCTTCTTGAATTCAGCGTTTATTTTCTTTCACAACCTCTTATTACCCTTCTTGCTCTACACTTTCTTTTTCCTTTGTTACTCTGCACATTCTTGTCACCTTCATTACTACTCTGCACTTTCTTTTAACCGTGCTGCATTGAATGATACTGTAGAGTACGGCATGTGTTAAAAAGCACACAAGAAAGCTTCGCAGCAAGTTTGCACAGGTCTACAACTGTGATCTCAACTAGAGGAAGCCACAACTGCATGTCAGCGTGGAGAAGATGGCCCCACTCATGTTCAGGCAGGAAAGGGGTGGCTGTGGTCATGTTCTTGTTTGTTTGTCTTACCTACATATTCTGTTTTTTAATTTTTACTTTTATTGGTACATGGTTACTGTACATACTGATCGCATTCGTTGTGGAGAGTTAGTACTTGTAAATAACACATCCCAATTCTTTATATGTCCCTTTTCCCTTCTTACCTTTTCTCTTTCCCTCCCTCCTATATATTTCTAAAGTTTTAAACTATATCAGAATTTTATGACTTTTATCAAAAGCTTCAATAGTGCATATTAGTTATCCAGAATAGTAAATTTCCTTTTGGTGGATTTGCACATGCGTATATACTTTCATTATTTTCACCCTCTATTACCTTCTTTTTGTCTTTTCTCTTTTTACCTGATACTCTCCTCCAGTAGACTCCCTTCTAATTTTTTTGTTACAGCTGAATAATATTCATGTATATAATATTAATATGTGTACAATATAGATCACATTTTTTAATCCATTCATCTGTTGACAGGCACCTAGACTGTTTATATAGCTTAGCTATATTAATTGTACCACAGTAAACATGCATATGTATCAGGGACCCCTGCAATGAGTCTCCAGTTTGCTGCAAGGTGTTATGATGCATGGCAAAAAGACAGAGCAAGAGACAAAATGGCAATGTAATGGAGAACTGGGATGAACAGTTGTTCATGGAGAACAAGAGTCCATGAGGCAGTCAGAACCTTGGCATCTATTGACTGAGGAAAAACTAGAACTATTTTACTAAATATAAATGAAATTATCTGCTTCTTCCATGTGTGGTCATCCATAGTGCATGAAGTGTCTTCTAACTGTTTGCTGAATAAAACAGCAGTTCATCTCACAAGCATTTACTAAGCATCAACTTCAAGCAAGCAGGCTTCGACTCCTCTGCCTTCTGGGTGTTTCTGTGTCGTAGTGGTTCTCGAGGTTTGCCCGTGGGCGAGAGTGTCAAGATGCAGGTGAAATGGTTCTGGAGTCCTGTTCTAGACTCACCCTTGCCACCTTTCAGCTCTCTGACTCTGCTCACCAAGCCTGGCCTCAGATGAACTCTGCTGAAACACCACTCTCCTTCCCCTCAGAGTCTCACTGCCCCTAAATTAAATATGAGCTCAGCATCCTGCAGTCCACATCCACATGCCCTTCTGCATCACCCCCCACCCCCACTTTTGTTTTATTCTCTAGCCAAACTGAAGAATTTTACTTTTCTCCGTATCTTGAATTTTGCCAAAGATCTTGCAAATTTGTGTTGCCATCTGTGTTAAGGCAAACTTTGCTTAGTACAGTGGAGAAGGGGCCTTGCTTTTCTTGCCCTGTCCATGAGGAGCACAGTTCGTGGCAGCACCTCTGGATGTGCTGGCCTCTGGCTGTCTCTCTTGCCCAGCGCTCTCCCCTGCGGGGAAGAGACTGGCCCCTTCCGTGTGGCTCCCCTCATGGCTACTTGATAACACCTAAGGAGTGGATTGCTTTTCAATTCAGTTATTGGAGGGATAGGGAGAAGGAAATACTGGAAGGACCCGCATTCATCTCAGCAAGCAAATTTTGTTGTCACTGAGCGTAGAAGAAATCAAATGGTTTGACTTGCTAATATTCTAAAATGAATTTCTATTTTGAACATTTTCAAATGTAAAGAAAAACTGAAAGAATAGTAAAATATACATCAGTTAACCCTTCACCTAGTTTAACCAATTATTTTTTTTGCAAACACGAAGTCCATATTTACATTCACATATAACATAACTTTAAGCTGAAATATACCTATGTTTTGACAACCCGATCATTGCTCTTGCTCTGAAAACACACACACACACACACACACACACACTCACACACACACTCACACATCTCTTTTAGTAATTCTTTGAAAATAAATTGCAGATATCATAACATGCCAGCCCGTAATATTTCACATGGATCATCTAAGAGGGAAAACATTTTCCTACCTACTCATTATACCAATAAATCAAAGCTATCATTTAGCATCCAGTCTTTCTTGATTGTATTTGAAATGTCTTTTATAGCTGTGTTCCTTTGATCTAGGAATTGAAGATCACACTTTGACATTTTACTTATTATATCTTTTTCGTGGCTTTGATCTAGGTTGGCACCTTCCTCTATGATTCATGAATTTATTTTTTGAGGATTCTAGGCCTGTTATTTGACAGAATGATCCCACCTTCTGAAATGCCTGATTTCTTCACCTTGATTAGATTCATGTTGGACATGTTTTGGGTGATAATAGCTCATAGATAATTTTAGTTTGAACATAAATATCAAATGTTGCATTGATTACTCATGTGAAAGGGAGTCTTGGCATCATAATATTTATGCATTCAGTATCCCCTTGAAAAGGATGGAAGTGATAGTAACATGTGGGCCCCTTTCTCTGAATTGAAAGTGTCACCTCTTATGTCAAATGTGAAGTGGTTAGAAACACAGTCCAAACTCAAGTTAGTAATTAATTTAGGTCATGACTTTCTTCAAACTGTTCTTGCATATCTCCTTCAAGACATCTAGAATGGCAAGAGTGCTTCTTAGTATTTTTACTACAACATTTTAAAAAAGTGGAATTCAGAATTTGACATAGCAGAAACTAATGTTGGTTGAGGTAAATCATTAGGGAAAATTTATTTTCTTTTAGGTCACATTTTCCCTTTTGTCTGACATGAGGCAGGTGGAATAGGGCTTAGTAATAGTTTCTTATGACTGATAGTATTTTTGTCTACCATCAGACTCAGTGTTATCTCTCAGGTAACAGCATTGAGCTTCTTTTTTATTTTTCTGTTTTTATTTTATTAATGCATGCTTGTAGCTCATAATGATCACAGACCCTGTGGGGAGTTGGTCCATGTACATAACACATCTTACTTCTTTTCTCATCTCCTTGCCATCGGTTGCCTCCATCTCCAGTTGCTTTTCCAAGTTGAAAAAGATCTATCCCCCTGCTTCCTATCATCTGTCTTTTATTTTGTTGTTTATATTTTGGGTTTTGGTTCCCCAGTTGTCTGCTGAGAGCTGTCCTGAGCACCCACCACAGTACAGTGGTTTCCACTATGAGGGGTTCATGACCACAGCATCCCTGGCCACTGCATCTGCAGAACATTCTTTGCGCTCAAATTTCTCCACGTTTGAGTATAACAGCCCCGATTCTAATTTCTGTAATGCATTTCCACCATAAAACTCTTCAGATATTTGAAGACAACTCTGTGTCTGGAGAATTTTCTTCTCCAGTTTTAATATTGTAAGCTCTTTGGCTATTCCTCCCTTGTCCCCTGAGTTCATTCTTTCTGCTTGCTTTCTTTTGAAAATGTATTCTCCCATACTCCTTGTCTCTCTCCCTCTCTCAATTTCTTTCTCAAATAATGGTTTAGCTTACTAACACACAATGGGCAAGTGACAACCAAGGCAGACTGCTTATCCTCAGAGAGCCCACAGTCAGTAAGATGAGGACAGGATGGTCCAGGATCATCATGCCAGTGAGATGGGAGCATATCTGTTACACCTACCACAAAGGAGGTGTTTGGCAGTTCCAGAGAACAAAAAGGCAACCTTGGTACTGGAGGAATGAGCATTCTCTAGGGAGGATGGGCAGGGCACAAGTCCAAGTGTGAAGAAGTATGAGAAAACACTCAAAGCTACAGAATGGGAAGGTGTTATGTGGTAGGAGAACAGAATAGAGAAGGCAGGGAGGGAACAAAGAGGGTCTCCTGAGTCTGTCTTTGTGGTTCCATTCATGTCTTTAGGCAGTGGGAAGCTTCCAGAATGGTGCTTTCAGAAAGTGTTTCATGAGAAATGTTTTCTACATAGAATGTAGGGATCTACATAGGATGTAGTGCACTTTCTCAATTAATAGTCATATATACTGAAGTGGAAAGAAATTGGAAGTAAATTTTCATTTTCCCTCAACTCTTTTTTTTTCTGAAACAGTTTAGCTGACTGCAAAATACCAGTAATTCCACTTTACCATTGCTTTTGCTCTTTAAAAAAATCTTAGGAATGTCCTAACATTTACAGCCCTTTCTTTGAGTTTTAGAGCCATTAGCAGGAAGAGTAAAGGCATTTCTGTCTCCTCCTTCCAGACAGGGACTATCTTTGGCTTTCTCAAGGGCAAGGCAAGAGCTTGTAGGAGGTTCCCTACTTGGCTCCTGGTGTGGTCCATGCATCAGGTCATTGTGAGGGATGTCCCCTCTCAGCTCCATGCACTGCGTTCACCCAAGGCACCAGCCAGTACTGGGCACGCCTGTGATGTCTCAGGACCCTGACAGGTGCTGACATTGGAGTGGTAAAGCAGATGACTCCTGCTGTGTCCTGGGGAAGAAAGATACTTAACCAAATAGATAATATAAATGAAATTACATTTTTATCCAGTGCAGCTAAGAGAGCCATTATATCACAGGGTATGCACTCAGTAAAGACAAGGAACTGCTTGCTCAGCATCTTTTTTAAAGTGATACAGAATGAGTCTTGAAGTCTGAAACCCATTCGCGTAACCTGTGGGGACTGAAAGCTGAAGCTGCACTGTGAAGAAAATCCAACTCAAATGGAGCCGCATTCTCTGACCCAAGGAAGGTAACACATGTTTTGTCTTAAAGTTTCATAAACATGGATGTGTCAAAACCATTTTTCCTATTTAGACTATTTCTATTGATGAATTATTAATTTTAATTTTATGAGCTTATTATGTTAAACAATGAGCATTTAACAGGAAAAAAATCACTAAGTACTGCATTTTTACCAGTTTTTATTTATTAAAAAATCAAAATTTTCAACACTGACTGGTTTTTGGTGTACAAAGTCTAGAAAGAACAGAAATAAATTTTTATATGAACTACAGTGAAAATACCAATGGCACGCTACAAGAAAACCTCTGCTTCAGTGAGCACACCTAAGGCAGTCTTCACACATGAAAAGAGCACATTCCATCCGCATGCATTGCTTGCACTGACAGCATGTGTTTTGGTTTCCTGGTGTTTTTGTGGGACATACTTGACATTTCACTGGTGTTGCTGGTTTGTCAAGAGGTTCTTATTGTATTATGTAATATGTAGTTAATAGGAACATAAAAATCAATAAAATAAAGTACTAAATGCTTACTAGGTATTGTGCATGCAGAATAAACAGTTTCGTATCAGCTGTGTACTTGCTTACCAAATCTAAGAGATAACATCAGAAATAAAAAACTGTGTGAGCTACAATTTAAACATAGAAACTACTTCAGAAATAATCTTTGCTTCAGCTGTCACATCCAAGGCAGTCTTCACCCATGAAAACTGCATGTTCCATGCAATCTCACTTACACAGGCAAAACATGTGCTTAGCTTTCCTTTAATGTGTGGCAATCCATTCTTGTTACCCTTCTTCTCTTTCTGTTTTGTCAGGAACTCCCTACTATGTTTTATAATGTGCACTTAGCAGTGAAATAAGATATCAATAAAATAAAATATCAGAAGTGTCATGAGTGCTTAGAATAGACATCACATTTTCACATTAGCAGTGTACTTGCTTACAAAACCTAAGTGATAACATAAGAAATAAAAATTTATGTAAACTGCAATGAAAATACAAATAGAACTCCATAACAAAAGTACTCTTCACTTCAGTTGTCACATCCAAGACAATCTTCACATATGAAGATTACATGTTCCTTACAGAAGCGTCGCTTACACAGCACACATATTTTGTTTTCTGGTCCTTTCCTGTAGGGCACAGTTGATGTCTTTTTTGTTTTCCTTTGTCATAGTAGGTATTTGGGATGCTATGCCTGAATGTTCATCTGTCAGCTCACCAATGTAGCCTACAGTTTTTTGCTTAGTTCCCTGGACAGAAATATTTTGTTTTTCCTCTACTGCAAATGATCTCGTATGAGTTCCAGTCCCAATCCTTTAATTCTGTGGTATTTTGCACTTACTGTATTATACACAATTCTGTATTTTGAAATTGCAGTATTTCATTTTAAATTCCGCTTTGTTCCTGTGTGCAGATCCTGTGCTAGTCAACTTGGACTCTGATAGCAAATGCAGCATCATTTGGAAATTGGTAAACCAATTGTTGAATGTCACATTCTGGTTAGTTTGGGAGATGAGAGCAGCAAATCTGTTCCCAACATCATTCAGTTATTACTATACAAGTAAGGACCTGATGGCTGAGTTCCGGGATAACTTTCTAAGTTGAAAACATAATAAGTCTGCAGATCTACAAGACTATAAACTTTTATGCTATATTTTGGGCAATCACTTTTCCATAATTCTTTTACATTCCTGAAGTTACCGTGAGAAATTCCTGCTAAGTACAGCAGACCTATGAATACTTTCAGTTCAGCTAATCAGGTGTCATTTTTTTATATTTTTTAATATGACTATTGGTCCATACAAAACATTTTACTTGTATTTCAGCCACTGTATATTTCATAGTATCTTGTAGCATTTCATCTGTTACAATTTCCAAAATTGAATGGCAGTGCTGGCATTCTATCTAATACATTTCACCCCTGCCAAGACCCTCACTATATTTTCGGCCCTAGTTCTAACATTAGATCATACCATTTGGTTGCATGGCAATTTCACAACATTTCAAGTAGTCAAATATGTATTCACATTACTGTTTTCTTTGTCATATAAATCAAAGTCTGCATTCCCTGTGTCTGTGTCAGTTGATTTTTGCTCCATTTCATTGTCACAGGAACTTTGGCGCCCATGGCCAATGTCAAGGTCATCATCATCATCATCATCCACCCACATCACTCTTCAGTTAGGAAAACATGTACTTTACTATAATGAATCACCTTCACCATCCATGCATGAGTAATGTGATGATTCACTTTTGCTCTCCTCCAAAAACTGCAAATCCGGTTTTTCATGTGCCATTGTACTGAACTGGGCTACGTCTATCAGAAAAAAATCAAAAGAAAACTTTTTGTAAAACCAAATCCTAGAATGGTGTGGGTGTATTACACCCTCTGTGATGCTCAGGTGGACATACACCAAACCTGTTAGATGGAGCAGCATTTCAGTGAAATTCTTTTGTTTTACACTTCTGCACACATGCATACCCCCTGCCTTTCATTATAGCCAGTGGATAAACACAGAGATTGCTTCCTGTATTCCTCAGGCAAAGGCACTAAGGTACACATCTGGCTACTATTACACTAAAGTAAAAACTTATTAGAAAATTAAAGGATGTGTTTGTGGAACCCAGTGTTACACTCTTTGGGGTAGGTCAGTGTAAGCTGCATGAATTCTCCTGTATATATTTTTAGTTATATAAAAGGGTGGAACAGCACACATACACACACACACACACGTGTGTGTGGGTGTGTGTGTATGTGTTTTGAGATTCAGTGTCACTGTGTTGCACAGGGTGGCCCAAGTGATCCTGCAGCCTCAGCCTCCTGAGTTGCTAAGGCTGCAGGTGGGCACCATGACATGTAGCTTGCTCAGCTCAGCTCTTCTGCATCAGTACTTCTTAATTCATTCACATAGAGCCATTGCTGTCTTCTTAGTTCTCTTTCCTAAGACCTTGTACAATTCGCAGCTTGGCCTAAATGGTTAATTCTAGCAGGCTGGGAAAGTTTCTATAGCTGTCTACAGACACCATACTGTGGCCATTGTGTCTCCACCGCCATGGAATCCTGGGAGCTTCTCCTGTCTTGCTGTATTGCTGAAGTAAGCTCTACAGCCATCTCAAAGTGCCCATGGGGATTGGCTTAAGGACTCCCATGGATCCTAGAATCTTCTGATGCTGAAGTCCCTCATGAAATGGTGTCATAATTGCATTGAAACCTACGCAATGCTCCCATAGTTGTTAAATAATCTCCAGATGATTGATAATACCTAACATAATGCATAAGCTTAGGAAAGACTATACTGACAAGAAAAATGTCTACATACATACAGGGCAGACACATTGTTTTCCTGAATTTTTTCTGTCTTTACTTGGTTGAATCATTAGTTGTGGACCTCCCAGATGTAGAAGACTGACTGCATTTACCTTTGTCTTTAGAAACACTGACAGTTTGGAACTTGTTAATTCTTACTGAACAGCACCTTCATAAATTGGCTCTACACATTTAGCAACAAATTTTCTAGGGAATCTCAGGAAAATATTGATGGCACATAGGTATCCTAATAAAAGTCTTGATGTCAAAAACCATTTGATGTCATGGGGAACAGCTGAAGTTTAGAATGTGTTCCTGTATCAGTTCTCCCTTTAAAAAAGCAGAACAGTTTTATTTTTGTTGAAAAGTTCCTTCTCTGGTTTTCAGTATGACCTATGCAGTAGTCTTAGTGTTTGCTCTCCCAGAATGCGTATGTTGACATCCTAACTCCCAAGTGAGGTTGTTAGGAGATGGAGCTTTTGAGAGATGACTGGATCACGAAGGCAAAGCCTTTATGAATGAGATTATTGGATTAGTAAAAGGACATCAGAAAGATCCTCTAGTTCTTCTTCCATGTGAGGACACAGCAGGAAGGCTCCATCTATGAACCAAGAGTGTGCCCTCACCAAGCACCAAGTGATCCAGCACCTTGTTTTTTGTAAGCCACCTAGACTATGATATGTCATTCTAGCAGCCTGAATGGACTAAGATACCCTCTCCTCCCCTCCACTGTGGTTCTTTCAGAGAACAATACAGCTACAACTTCATGTGTATTATGGCTTCAAGTACTTATTGTCCTTCATTAATGTGTCCATTAGATTAAGTATGTTGAGCACCCGAAGATAAGAGGGGCCAAATACTGTGCCAGGGGCTAAGGATGCAGTGAGGGCCTTTGTCTTTGAGGAGGGGGAGGCTAAAAGGGAGGGAAACTATTAACTTCATGTTCACAGAAAACGTATTCACAAATGCTAGTTAGTGCTATGTGCAGATATGAAATGTGCAATGGAGAGCTTCTTTGATTGAGAAAGATGGGGTATCTTACCTGGGCAAGTGCCAGATGGGCTGGAATCTGAAGGTGTAACAGGAGTTGGGTGAGTGAAGTGAACTTGGAGTAGAAAAGCCTTTGATGCCATGAGACTGGAGCATGCATGGCTCTGGAGAACCCACACCAGGTGAGGGAGACTGAGGAGGAGAATAAGGGGAGTGTATTGAGATTGCAAAAATCAGAAAACAGACTATAGACTCATCTAGAGGTAAACACAGAATGCCTTCCATTTGGCTGTGCAGTGGCCTCACATATGAACAACTTGGTTTATGACCGGAATTTTAGCTTTAACTTATGACTAAAGTCTTAAGTTACATTCCAAATGCTGGCCACTTGTGTGCTTGTAAACAGATTTATGATGCTAAAACAGTGTATGCATGCGTATGTAAGCATCAGTCTGAGCCTAGATATGCATGTTCGTGGACGTGATTTTGATTAGTGTTTTATTGCATTGCTACCGTGCATAGTAATTGCTACCATTATTGCTATCAAAATGGCCTCAAAAAACCCAGAAAAGAAGCCAAGGAAGGTAAAGAAAGCAATCACAATCACAAAGAAGAAGGAAACTGTGAAGAAATATGAGAGTGGTGTCCATGTGACCAGTCTTGCTAATACGTACAACATGTCAAAATCCACCATCTCAACAATCTTACAGAGAAGACTTGTATAAGGAAGCTAGTGATGCTGAAAGTGTTACTTAAATTAGTAAGTCACTCACAAGCTCTACAGTATTAGACATGTTAGAAAAGCTATTATTAGTGTAGATAAATGAAAGGCAGATGTCAGGTTATAGCCTAACTCAGTCTATAATTTGTGAAAAAGCTGGGGTTATAAATGCAGATCTTGTAAAAGATAATCCATCAATGAATGATAATGGTCAAACACTGCATGCTGGTAAGGGGTAGGTTAATGATTTTAAAGCAAGAACTGGGGTTCATAGTGTAAGTAGGCATGATGAGGCAACCAGTGCTGATAAAAGGACTGCTGAAGATTATACTACTTCAGAACAATCACACAGAGAAATAACTTTTGCTTTCTGTGATGAAACTGGCCTTTTCTGGAAGAAAATGCCCAAGAGAACATACATTACCTAGAAAGAGAAGAAAATGCCAGGCCACGAGCCTGTGAAGGATAGGCTGACCTTATTGCTATGTGCCAATGTGAGTGGTGACCTCAAGGTAAAACCTCTCTTGGTTTGTCACTCTGAGACCCCTAAGAAAAAGTAAAGTCATGAAGACTAGGCTAGGGGTCATGTGGAGATGTAACACAAAATCCTGGGTAACAAGGGTACTTCTTGAGTAGATCAGGGAAACTTTCTGTCTTACTGTTAAGAAGTATCTGGAGGGCATAGGTTTACCTTTCAAGACTCCTCATCATAGATAATGCTCCTGCTCACCCCCAGGACTTAGAAGAAGAGTTGGCTGAAGAATTCCCGTGGTTCTCAGTCGAGTTTCTCCTACCTAATACAACTCCTCTACTGCAGCCTATGGAACCACAGGTTATAGATTACTTTAAGAAGCTATGCACCAAGGAAGTGTTCCTGCAGTGCTCCCAGATTGTCTCAGATACAGATTTAACTCTTAAAGAGTTTTGGAAGGAACATTACAACATCCTTTCCTGTGTGGGGTTGAGAAATCCTGGCCCATGATCTCACTAAGGACACTAAATCTGCCTGGAAGAAATTGTAGCCTAGACTTAGACAGGACAGAGATTTTGAAGGCTGTGTAGAGGAGCCTGAGCCTTCAGTTGCCCCTGTGGTTGATGGCATTGTCATTACAGCAGAGTCCACAGGCTTGCAGGTAGACAGTGATGATACCGAGGAACTGGTGGAAGAACACTCAGAGGAACTGTCTATAGCGGAACTTCAGCAACTTCTGGCTGAGCAATAGATTACAGAGAATGGCAACTGAGTTACCTGGCATGGTGGTGCATGGCTGCAGTCACAGTGCTCACGAGGCTGAGACAGGACATCTTAAATTTAAGGGCAGCCTTGGCTATATATTGAGATCCTCTCACAAAGAAACAGGAAAGTGTGTTGTTAGATGCATCTAGAGAGGGAGGTTGAGGTCAGATCATCCAGGGCTGATAGCTCTAAGAGTTATGGGAAACCATGGGAAGGAAGG
>RJWT010043209.1:0-11995 GCA_004365215.1 Cuniculus paca | reverse complement strand
TTTGAAGATAAGATGCATCAGGATAGCCTCTGTTGTATTCCTGCAGTCTTGTTTGAAGTCCTGTATTGCTTTCATTGTTTTCCTTTGATTGGTTTTAGTCTATTCTGTTTTATTTGACTGTATTATACCTGAGGGCATGAGCAGTTATTTTGAAGGTGACAAGAGGCATTATGGTAGCCATTATTGATTTCCTTTAATCGTGTTATGAGGTCTTGTATCATGTTCATTATTTTGTTTTGATTGACTGTTCTATTCTATTTTGTTTTGTTTGTTTTTATTATGTTTGATGATATAAACAGCTACTTTGAAAATAACAAGATACATTACGGTAGCCACTGTAGTATTTCAACTGCCTTGTTTTGAAGTCCTGCATTACTTTCATTGTTTTATATTGATTGGTTTTATTCTGTTTTGTTGTGTTTGATCTTATTATTCCTTATGGTATGGGAAGTTATTTTGAAAATAGCAAGGGGCAACATGGTAATCATTGTTGGTCTATTTTTGTTTTGTCTTGAAGTCTTGTATGACATTCTTTGCTTTGTTTTGATTGAACATTCTGTTTTATTTTGTATTTGTTTTATTCTCTTCACAAAAAAAAAACAACAAGAAAAACCCAAATCTAATCCCTACCACCTCCTGCCTTGGTATTTTCAATTCTCTTCCTCCTCCTCCTCCTCCTCTTCCTCCTCCTTGTCTTCCTTATCCTCCTCCTCTTCCTTCTGACATACAGGCCTCCTTGCTTCTGCTAGAACACAGGCCTCCTGTCACTGCTGAAGTTTCTCCAGGTTCAGACTGGGCCTGTGTAACAGCCCTGACCACCCTATTTAAAAAGGTGTGCCTCTTCACCCCAACCCTTCTCTCCCTATTAACTGTTTTATTCTACCACAGTAGTACTTACACTATCTAAAAATATGCAATAATACTGTCTTTTAATTAATATTTTTTAGAAAGCTGCACCTTCCATAAATACAAAGGTGTTTTGTTTGGTGTTTTTCAGCGCTATAGATCAAACCCGGCAACATGCCCATGTGAGGCAAATACTCTACAGTTGAGCTACAATTTCCCAGCCCTAGAGCTAGGTTTTTAAAAAATCTGTTTTATTTTTCTTATTTCCCCAAGTGCTTAGTTCAAGTAGAAGCTCAGTAATGTTTGAGGAATGAATAAGGAAATGAATGTCAAATTGAGTGAACGAGTGAATGAAGGAATACAGTTATATGGCCTATTGTGATTTAAGACCCATTTTCATTTCTCTTGAATACTCCAGTGATTGTATACAGGCATTGTAGGCAGCCTACACTCTGGGTCTTGGGGTTTGCTTCCTTCAGCTTCTGCACTGTGCTAGGGAGTCAAGTCCTCCCATCAAATTGTTCTGATCGCTGCCTCCATCATCACCTTTCTTTCTGAGTCAGAGGAGGATCTTAAAAGTCACTCACTGTGGATTTCAATGGAACAAGGTCACAATTGTTTCATATTGATTCTGACCACATGTGTGTTTCCCACAGCTCTCAGACAGATTTTATTTTTAAAACCCAACCTATATTATTATTTTTTAAAAAATCACAATCACTTTTATATCTCCAGGCTTCTGAAATATGAAAACTGAACCCAGAAATTAATACATAAGGGTGTGTAGCTCAGTGGTAGAGGGTGAACTTAGCATGTTGAATGAGGCACTGGGTTAAATCCCTAGCACCCAACAACCACAACAAATGATGGTTCCACTTAAATTTAAATTCCCTCCATTACTGAAACTCTTCTTCGGTCCCAGGAAATCTCAAAGAATAACACTGTATTTTCCATAGTATAGACATTAAAGGGGGGCAGACACTGGCCCCTTCTTTATCGATTCTTATGTGACCTTCCTTAGATGAGTCACATTGTCTCTTCATGTCTCCGGTTTCCCATCTGTGAGAGAGTATGCTGGATATATAAGTCAGTAGTCATGTGAAATATGTAGAACAAAGCTGTTGTAATGCCTAGCATAGAAAGGGATTTTTGTTTGCTGCCTAGTTTAGTGGTTTGCAAATTTTCTATACACTGAAATTACTTTGGGAGGTTTCTGGGGATTTTTTTGGTTTGTTTCTTTTCAAGGCTGGGGATTGTACTCAGGACCTTGTTCATGCTAGGCAAGTGCTACCACTGAGCTACATTTTTAGTCCAGTTTTTATATTTTTCAGTTTGAGAGCAAGTCTCTTCTGGGTTGCCCTGGTATCCTTCTGCCTCAGCACCCCATATTATCAACACTGAAGGCATGTGCCACCAGGTCTGGCTCTTAGGGAGCTTTTAAAAACTCCTGATGCTTAGATGCTTCACAGTGTTTCTGATTTAGTTGTTGTGGAATATGGCCTTGGATGGAGCATTTTAAAAAGAGGCCTAGATGATTCAGTGTCTGAGACTGGTAGCTGCACACCAGCCTTTTGTGTATGTGCCATTTCAGGGATGGAGCCCCTGAATAACACCATACCCATGCAGCCTGCATTGCCCCCTCGGACACTGCTCCTAGGCCACCCAGAAGGAGGCGGAGGAACTGGCACAAGACCCACACCCACACACCACCCTGCGGGAGACTTAGGCAGCATGGAACTCCAAGCTAAGAGGCACCCTGGAATCTGAGCTAACAAATGGAAACATGATATCCCAGAATTCAGTGTAAGCTGTAAAATGAAGACATCACCCTCATTGAGCAGAGCTTGGCGGAGCTTGGGCACAGGACAAACAAAATCTGCAGTCTCAACACAATTCCTTTCTTCATCTCCTTGATGATAATGTTAATTAGTAGTAGCAGTTGGGCTATAGACTTCTGAACTGAGTGGGGATTACACTTATCTGCTGTTAGAAGTAAAGGTCAAAGAACTGATGTGGAACCAGGAACAGGAAGGGAGAGGCCAAGCCAAGAAGTGAAACATGGGAGGTGAAATATCTCAGAGGCTGCTTTTTGCTTGTTTTAGATGAAATGATGGTCCCAGGCTATACAACCTCTCTCTTCCAGCTCCCTTCTAAAATCATGAGGAAATTGTATATTCCTCACAAATGCATTAATATTAGTGCCAGGAGGGTATTCTGTACAAAGAATAGAAATCAATAGAAACAATGAAAATATGAGTCATAATATGAAGAATGGGTACAGAGCTTTGACAAAAACAATGATTTACTCCCATTTCCACTAAGAAAATGCAGACTAGTATTTAAAGACTGGAAGATTGGAAGGAATCAGGATCAGCCTGCTTAGGCACATATCTGTATCAGTTCTGCATTGGGCAGAAAAATAAAAACAAGAAAGGAGAAGTTACAGAGTCATCGGAAGGCTAACAACTTCAGCTCTCTGGCTGTGGTCTGCATTAGTTATCAAGAGGGTGGATTAAAACACAATCTACTGACCGCAACCCTGGTTTCTGATTTAGTGGGTGAGGCTGGTACCTAACAAGTTTCCAAGGAATGATAATGCAGGCATCCTGGGGATCACCTTTGAAAATCACTGACTCACTGTGCTCACATGAAAGTGATTTCACGGTCAATGTTTATCTTGGGCTGTTCTCTAAAACATTAACAGCTTTCACAGGAAGAAAAGAGTGCTATAGTAAAATGCGTTAGGAAAATACTGAATGAAAAGATTAAAAAGCCTGGCATGGTGGTAAACGCCGATAATCCCAGCACTCAGGAGGCTGAAGCAGGGGGCCATGAATTCAAGATCAGCCTGGACAACATAGTGAGAACTTGTCTAAGAAAATCCAACACAAAACTGAGAAGGGGAGGTTACAAGAGGATTATTTGGAAAAAACAAAAGTAGTTCACTATCTATACAGACATAGTTTATTGTCAACACTTACGTTTTATAACCCAGGAAATTCTTACCCAGAAAGCTGAAAAGACAAATAATAGTATTGCTTATTCCAGGCACTTCCTGAAAATCCATTAGTCCAAACACTTGACTATTCGGTTTACCTTTATTAAATGTTATTTTCACGGGAATACAAATAACATCAAAAAAAGGTTTAGTTTTTAAGACTGCTCAGAATCCCTTACTCTGCTAGGCCCCCCAACCCTAAACTAACAGGTCACACACTTGCCACTAGAGATTCTAACTACTAGAGATCACACAGCCCAGAACTGTTTCCTTCATGGACCAGCAAGAAGGTGGGGCTTCCTGATGCACACCCCGAGGTACATGAATCCTCTGGCACTTCCAGCTGGGCCAGTCTGCTGGCTGAACTTGGACCAGGTCCTGAACATGACCCTGACCCATGGCTAGAGGAACTCTCTCTAGCTCAACTGGTCCGTGGAGTCACAGGTGTTATAAATGATGAATCAGAGTTTTAAATTATTTTGCAGTTTACAAAGTTATTTCAAAGGCATGAACTCAATGGCACTTTGCAACAACTAAAAGATAATTGTATTACATCTAGTCCTCAGCTTCCTGTCTAGTACTGTACATGAAAGGTATTACTAAAATGAATATTAGACTTCTTGAAATCCAGTTGTCCAAAATTTTTTAACAGAGTAAAACCAAACAAAATAAAACAGAATAAAGCCAATCAAAACCAAACAGTGAAAGCAATACAGAACTTCAAAACAAGACATTACAAAATCACCAATGGCTACCATAATACCTCTTATCTTCAAAATAGCTACCATACCATCAGACATATTAAAGTCAAATAAAACAGAACAGAAGAAAACCAATCAAAACAAAACAGTGAAAGTGATACAAGATTTCAAAACAAGATAATAGGAAATCAACAATGGCTACCATGATACCTCCTGTTATCTTCAAAATAGCTGCCCATACCATCAGATATCATAAAATCAAACCAAACACAATAAGACCAATCAAAACAAAACAATAAAATCATACAGAATTTTAAAACAAATAGTAGAGAATTAACAATGACTACCACCTCCCCTTTTTAGATGTTTCCTCCCTTTTCACTATCACAGTATCTATTGTACATTTTGGATCCCACTGACTCCCTAGTTTTTTATACTAGAGAGACAACATGATGCTCACCTATGTGACTCTGAACTATTTTCTCCAAGGTCATGATCACAAGTTGCATCCATTTACCTACCAGAGCCTTGAGATTATCCTTCTTTATAGCTGAGTATTTTTCCATTGTATAAAAATGCTGCATCTTTCTAATCCGTTCTGCAGTTGATGGACAAACTATCCCTGCTTTTTTCTGGTTCCCTGTCACATTGAGCACTGCTCTCTCTCCTTTGACTTTCAATCTATGAATTTCCTTTCAAGTTAATGTGTTTCTTGTATACTGCATGTTGATGGATCTTGTTTCTTGATGCACTCTGCCTGTGTTTCTTTCTATTGGTGAATCGAGGCCATCTATATTAATGGCTACAGCCAACATGCACTGGTTCATCTCTGTAATGCTTTTTTCCTACTGTTGGCTCCCTGCTTTTCCCCTCCATTCAATTGTCTGCCTTTCTCAGTGATGCCACTCTGCTGCTGTCCCTGGGACCATGGTCATTTTTATCTCTCTCCAGAATACCCTTCAGGACTCTTTTTAGGGTTGGTTTGGTGGTCATGAATTCCTTGAGTTGTTCTTTGTCATGGAAGTATCTTGTTTCTCCATTAATTTTGAAAGAAAGTTTTGTGGGTCATGTCAATCTGGGTTGGAAGTTGTTTCCTTTAGGACTTGCAATACTTTACTCCAGCCTCTTCTTGACTTGATGGTTTGTGTTGAGAAGTCTGTTGTGATTCTGACGGGTTTTCCTTTATAGGTGATCTGTTTCTTTTCTCTAACAGCTTTTAATATCCTGTTGTTGTGTTGAATTTCTGGGATCTTGATTATTATATGTCTGGGTGTACATTTGTTTTGGTGGCTAGTTGGAATTCTATATGCCTCACTTATCTGCATGTCAGGTCCTTTTCCCATGCTTGGGAAGTTCTTCGCTATTACTTCTGTAAATAGTCTCTTTATGTGATTTGTGTTGACTGATGCTTTTTTGCTGACACTTGTTATTCTCACATTATTTTTTTGCATTGTCTTGCAGTCCTTGAATTGTTATTTCCTGATTCCTTGTTACTTTTAAGAGATCTTTCCTTTCAAGATTGCTAGCTGCCCTCCTGTCTTCATTTCCTGAGTATCTCTTTCAGTCTGTTTCATGCATTCTAATTCTTCTCTACATGGTTCATTCAAGGTTTCCTTCATTCTCCCATGCTCTGCTTTTTTTTCCTATGCCTTCTTTAGATATGTTCAGCAACCCTTTTATTATGTTTGTCATTTCCTCTTTTACCTGAGATATTATTTCTGATCTGGTTTCTTTTATAGCCTCATGAAGTAGTTTCTTTACTTCAGTTGCCATCATCCCAGAAATTTCAGGTGTGTGACTTCTACTTTCTTCCATGTCCATGTCTCCTGAACTTGTTCTGTTTGGGCCAGAGATCACCTTTTGCCTCTTTGTCTCAACATTTTCCTGAGTTCCTCTGGATGAGCCATTTGTGGGGGTCCCAGGTGCTTTCTACATTGGTTACCTGTCCACAGTGTAGGAGGATGGGTTAGGCACTTGGGTTTCTCCCAACCCAGGTTCCCTAGGAGGCAGTGGGTGTGGGGCAGGCTTCTCTAGACACTTGCAGCTTCTCCAAGGCGTGGCGGGCCGGTTCTTCTGGCTACTCACTGGAGAGTCTTGATGGCAGCCAGAGTGCATGTGGGAGCTGGGCTGCCTGCTTCTCTCTTGCCCCGTGCCAGCTACCTGTGGGAGAATAACAATGGCGGCTCGCACGTGTGCCGGGGCTGGGCTCCCAAATTTTAAATTAATTTTATTGGTACATTTTAGACATACATAATGATAGCATTCATCAGAGGGAATTTGTACCTGTACATTATGTCTTGATTCTTCTTTTTTCCTATTTTCCTCCCCTGTCTTCAACCTTTTCCCCTCTTTATTTATAAAAGGTTTGTTTCATTTTTTTCTCCTATTCTCTTCTTTCCTTTTTCTCCTCCTTTTTCCTCTCTCCTCTCTCTAGTTCCCCTTTCCATTTGAACATTTTCTTCTTATTTCACAATGTCTATTATATATTTTGGTCCTTATTTACACTGTCAGTTTCTCACACTAGAGAAACCATGTGATATTTGAACATGTGTGCTCAGTTTACTTCACTTAAGTGTATGGTCTCCAGGTGCATCCATTTACCTAGAAATGCCTCAATTTTATCCTTCTTTATAGCTGAGTAGAACTCCATTATATTTAAAAAAAATGTCTTCTTTATCCATTCATTGGTGGATGGGCATTAGTGCTGTTTCCAAGATTCAGCTATTACAAACTGTGCTGCTATAACATGAGTGCGCATGTATTGCTGTAGTATGATGCTTTTAATTCTTTTGGGAAGATATAAAGAAGGGGAATAGCTGGGTCAAATGGAACCAAAAGGAACCTGTGCAAAAGATTTTCAATAAGATGAGATCCCAGTTGTTGATATTTCCTGTGCAATTGGTATTTTGTTCATAAAGTCTTTGCCTACAGCTATGTCTTCAAGAGTTCTACCTATTCTATCTTCAAGCAGATTTAGTGTTTCTATTTTAATATTTAGACCTTTGATCCATTTGGATTTTAGTTTAGGGCATGGTGAAGGATATAGGTCTAGTTTTAGTCTTCAACATGTACAGAGCCAGTTTTTCCTGCACCATTTATTAAAGAGGCTATCTTTCTTCCAGTGAAGATATTTGGCCCCTTTGTCAAGATAAGGTGGCTGAGTATGCCTGGAGTTGTTTCTACATCTTCTAGTCTGTTGTATTGATCCTTAGGTCTGTTTTTTTGTTTTTGTCAGTACCATGCTGCTTTTATCACTGTTGCTTTGTAGTATAATTTCGAGTCAGGGATTGTGATGTCCCTGCCTTGCCTTTGTTGCCCAAAATTGTTTTTGTTAGTTTAGGTCTCTTCTGGTTCCAAATGAATTTTGAATTCTTTTCACTAATTCTGCAATGTATGTATTGGTATTTTGATTGGAATTACTTTAAATTTGTATAATAATTTTTGGAGTATGGTCATTTTCACTATATTGGTTCTTCCTACTCAAGAATGAGGGATATCTTTCCATTTTCTAATATCCACTTTGATCTCCTTTTTCAGAGTGCTGTAGTTTTCAATGTAAAGTCCTTTTTCTCCCTTCATAAGATTGATTCCTAAGTATTAATTTTCTTGGATGCTATTGTGAAAGGTGTTTCCCTCATGTCTTTCTAAGTGAGTTTGTTATTTGTGTACAGGAATACTATTGATTTTGACCATTGACTGTATCCAGTCACACTACTGAATTTGGCTATTAAATCTGGAAGTCTTTGGTAGAGTTTTTGGGGTCCTCTATTCAAGTACCACATTGTCTGCAAATAATGGTAGTTTAACTTCTTCCTTTCCTTATTCCTTTTATTTCTTTCTTTTGTCTAATTGCTCCAGCTAAAGTTTCCAGGAAAATGTTGAGTAAGAGTGATGACAGTGGTCATCCTTGTCTTGTTCCTAATTTTAGAGAGATAGTTTGAGTTTTTGTCCATTTAATATGGTGTTGGCTGTTGGTTTGTCACAGATGAGTTTTATCAGATTGAGATAAAGACCATCTATTCTAATTTTCTGTAGGTTTTTTTTTTTAATCATAAATGGGTGCTGGACTTTGTCACAAGCTTTTTGTGCATCTATTGAAATGATCATAAGATTTTTGTCCCTGGCTCTGTTAATATGGTATATTACATTTATGGATTTATGTATGTTGAACCATCCCTGAAAACCTTGGATGAATCTCACTTGATCATGGTGTATAATCTTGATGATTTATGCATTCTGTTTGCTGGTGTTTTACTGAGAATTTTTGCATCTATGTTCATTAGGGAAATTGGCCTAAAATTCTCTTTCTTAGTTGAGTCCTTCTCCAGTTTTGGTATCAGGGTAATTCTTGTTTCCAGGAATGAATTTGGGAGTATTTCTTCCTTTTCAATTGCATTAAAGAGTTTGAGAAGTAGTGATGTTAGGTTTTCTCTAAATTTCTCAGAGAATTCAGCAGTGAATCATCAGAGCCTGGGCTTTTCTTTGTTGATAGGTTTTTTTAATTACATCTTCAATATTGGGTTATTTAGAATCTTAATATCTTCTTGATTAAGCTTTGCTAATTCATATGTACATAGGAATCTGTTCATTTCTTCTATATTTTCCACGTTATTAGAATATAGTTTCTCAAAGTAGATATTGATGATCTTCTAGATTTCTGCAGGATTCATTGTGATTTCACCTTTTTCATTCTTAATTGCATGAATTTGTCTTTACTTTTCTTTTTTGATAAGATTCTTTGTATCTTTTTTAGTGTCAGTTGCATTAAGTTCTGCTCTAATCTTCATAATTTCCTCAACTTGTATGAGCTTCAGGCTTGACTTGCTCTTCTTTTCTTAGAAGCTTGAGATTCAATATTAGGTTATTTGAGCTTGTTCTGTTTTTCAATGTGAGGATTCACTGCTATAATTTTTCATCATAGGACAGTTTTCATTGTATCCCATAACATCTGATATGTTGTATTGTCATTACTTTTTAATTGTAGAAACTGTCTGATTTTTTCTTTAGTTTCATCTGTGACCTAGGTTTTGTTCAGAAGAGTATTACTTAATTTTCATGTGTTTTTGAAGTTCTTCTAGTTTCTTTTGCCATTGATTTCCAATTTCATTGAACTATAGTCTAATAATATGCATGGGATAATTTTGATTCCTTTACATTTACTTAAGAATGTTCAGTGAGCTAGAATGTGGTCTATTTTGGAGACTGTCCGTGAGCTGCTGAGCAGAATGCCTATTCTGATATTGTGGGGTGAAACACTGTGTAGATAACTACTAAGTTCATTTGTTAAAAAAATTGGTTCAGTTCTAAAATTTCTTTGTTGATTTTTTTGTGTACTTGATCTGTCTGTGATGGTGGGGTATTGAGATCCCCCATTACAACTGTGTTAGTGCTTAGTTGATTGTTCATGTCTGTTAATATTTGTTTCATTTGGTGCATATATATTTATGTTTGTTATCTCTTCCTCTTACATTGTTCCCTTAACAAAGAGTAGTGATCTTTTTTGTTTCTCTTGATCAGTATTGGCTCAAAATCTACTTTGTCTGCAGATAAATAGCTATCCCTGCTTTTTTCTGGGTTCCTGTCAATAGTGTGTTTTCATCCTTTGACCTTCAGTCTATGAATTTATTTTTCAGTTAAGTATGTTTCTTATATGAAGTATATTATTGGATCTTGTTTCTTGATCCATTCTGTCAGTCTGTTTCTTTTGACTGATGAACTGAGATCATTTACATTGACAGTTATAAATATGTATTGATTTATCCTTGCTGTGTTATTTTCCTACTGTTGATTTCCTTTCTTTCCCCTTTGCTTAATTACTTGCTTGCCTAGTGGATTAATTCTGTTGGTGTTGGTGGAGTTGTATCTTTTTCTAGAATGTCCTTCAGCACATTTTTGAGTGATGGGTTCATGGTCATGAATTCATTTGATGTTCTTTGTCATGGAAGTATTTTATTTTTCCATCAAATTTAAAAGATAATTTTGTGGGTTATGTCAATCTGGGTTGGAGGCTGTTTCCTTTTAGGGATTGAAGTACTTCACTCCAAGCTCTCCTTGACTTAAGGGTTAGTGTTGCAAAGTCTGCTATAATTTTGATGGGATTTCTTTCATAAGTGCTTTGTTTCTTTCCCCTAACAGCTTTTAATTTTCTGTTTTTGTGTTGAATTTTTGGAATCCTGACTATTATACACTTTGGTGTTGCAATGAAGAAGGCTGAAGGAATAAATTTATGTGTGAGGTGCCCAGAGAAAGCACACAGAAGCAGATATCAGCAACATAGCAGTAGTAGGCAACCAAGCAGACTACAATAGCACAAGAGCAGCCTGCATCTTTATTGTATAATTTTTAATTTTTTTTATTTTGAAGAGAATATAACCAAACAAAATAAAACAGAATAGAGTCAATCACAACAAGATAATAAACATGGTATATGACTTCAAAACAAGGTAAAGGGAAATCAATAATGGCTACCATAATGCCTCTTGTTATCCTCAAAACAACTGCCCATACCATCAGGCATAAATAAAATCAAACAAAATGGAACAGAAAAAAACTAGTAAACAACAACAACAACAAAACCAACCCAGAACAATGAAAGAATACAGAACTTCAAAACGAGATAATAGTAAAACAACAGTGACTACCATAATGCTTCTTGTTATCTTCAGAGCAGTAGCTTATACCATAAGACATAATACAATCAAACAAAACAAATTAGAGTAAAATCAATCAAAACAAAACAATGAAAGCAATACAGGGCTTCAAAACAAGACAATAGGAAATCCATGATGGCTACCATTATATATCCTGTTATCTTTGAAATAGCTGTCCATGCCATCAAGTACAATAAAATCAAACAAAACAAACAGAATAAAACCAAACTAAGCAGAACAATGAAGATAATACGGGTTTCAAATCATGATAATAACAATGGCCACTGCCTTCCCTTTTTACACAATTCCTCCCCTTTCACTTTCTCCATATGTGTTGTGCATTTTGGATCCCATTAACTTTTTTTTTTGTTTTTTTCGGCACTGGGGATTGAACTCACGACCTTGCACTTGCCGGGCAGGTGCTTAGGCTGCTGAGCTAGATCCCCGGCCCTCCATTAACTTCTTTAGTTTGTTATACTAGGGAGACAGTATGAAATTCACCCATGTGACTCTGAACCATTTCATCCAGGAGCATGATCTCAAGTTGTATCCATTTACCTACAAGAGCCTTATGGTTATCTTCCTTTATAGCTGAGTAGGTTTCCATTGTATAAAAATGCCATGTCTTTCTTATCCGTTCTGCAATTGATGGGCAAGCTACCCCTACTTTTTTTTTTCTGGCTCCCTGTCACATAGGGCATTGTTCTCTCTCTTTTGACTTTCAGTTTATGAATTTTCTTTCTAGTTAAATGTGTTTCTTGTATTAAAGCATATTGATGGATCCTGTCTCCAGATCCACT
>RJWT010043208.1:0-11988 GCA_004365215.1 Cuniculus paca | reverse complement strand
TGATTATATGCCAGCCCATCCAATACTACGTTGGAGAATGATGCTTACACAAAGTCAAACGGACATTTGTCTCAGTCCAACCTGGGATGCTTATAATACATATTTAAATGACTCTTTTCACAGCAATCTGCTCAAATTAAAATCTTAAAAATAGAAATATACCCCCTCCCCATGCTAGGGACCAAACTCATGACCTCTGCCCTGAGCTACATCGCCAGCCCTTTTTTATTTTTTTAATTTTTTCATTTTGAGATGGGGTCTTGCTAATCTGCTAAATCACCTAGTCTGGGTTCAACTGTATGATCATTCTGCCTCAGCCTCCCAGAGTGCTGAGGTCACAGGCATGCACCAGCACTCCTGGCTTTTTTTGAGGTTGATTTATTTATTTATTTATTTTGAGTAAGGGTCTTGCTATGTAGTTCATGCTGGCCTTGAACTCACTATGTAATCCAGGCTGGCCTTGAACTCACGGCAATTCTACTGCCTCAGTCTCCCAAGTGCTGGGATAACAGGTACCACCATACCCAACCTCTTCTTTTTTTAATCACGAAATTACTCTCCTAGCCTCAAGTTTTAGAAAAATGTTTTACAAGCAGTTAGATATTTTGTGTGGTTTTTAATTTCAAAATTGTCTGCAGTTTCCTTGTTTCAGTTTCCATGTTGCAGACCCTTGGGACACTCACACTGAAGGATACATTGTCAGTGGTAGATCAAGACGGAGCTGGGAACAGTCAAAAACTGTGAGAAAGCTGACCAAGAGATGGACTGCTTTTATTATCACCATTCTGTGCCGTTATAAACAATGTCAGTCATAATACTGTCCACCCTGAAAAAAAAAACTTTGTTTGATCTAAATTATAAGCAATTACTGCAGTTTCTGTTGAGTTCTAATATATAAGTAAGTCTTAACTTAGCACCTTTTAAATTACATTTCCTTCAACAAACATTGCATTCCACCAGAAATGAATGCAGGGTACTCTTAGTAATCTCATTCATCTCTCTCACATGGGTGCAACTCCATTTTATTTTGATAATAAGTGATCCAACTCCGATGAAACTTTCATATTTCTATACTTAAAATGTTTATATATAAAAAATGACAGCACAGTGATTTTAAAGATGAAGAGACAAAACTCAAATCACTTCAATTCTGCCATTCTGTGACCATTTGCTTTTATTCGTGCAGTATTTTTGTTTAAGTGCAATTTTAGTTCAAACAGGAAAAATTTTCTAATTTAAATACTATCTCTAAAACAGAAATTTATTATTCTTTTTCAATTGTTTTCGACTGTTTATTGTTCTAAAACCAAAAGTTAAAAAAAGAAACTATTAAACTACCTTGATGACAGAACTGAGTAGTTAACCTAAACTAGTATCTTTTAGTGAAATTAAAGTTTTATTAAAACTTACTTATTCGTTACTAGAAAAATTTTAAGTTAGAAATTATTAAATCATAACCAACAGATGAAAGCTCAAACTACTAGGCAAATGCAAATTGTCAAAATGACCAGAATCATTACTCTATATTAGTAGAAGTTAAAAAAAAAGAATACTTCAATATCTTAGTCATTCTCACTGAGATCTGGATGCTCACTGAAAAGCAGTGGGTGAGATGATGCTAAAATTCATGACCATCATTTATTTCTTAGATACTTGCAAAGAAGAAAAACTTCGAAAATTTTCATCAAATATAAATGAAATTTTTGATTAATTTCTCGGAGATCTTTTAATGGGACATATGTGACTGTGGAAATATTTGAAAACCATTAGAATCAATTCCAGAGAAATGGAAATTGATATCATTGTAACTTCTGGAATTAATTGTGAAATGAGATTTTTATAAATCTCTTGTCAACTCATCCTTCTGTTCAAAACTTTCCCTAATTATTTGCATATCTATTAACTTCATGTGAAGTTAAAATCAATCAGAAGTGTTCTTTGCTTCGTCTTATCCCAGAAACAATGGCTATAATCAAGAAATCAACCAATCACAGATATTGGTGGGACTATGGGGGAAAAAGAATCTTTCTCTACTGTTGGTGGGAGTGTAGACTGGTGTGACCACTGCGGAAACCCATGTGGAGATTCTTCAAAAAACCAAAACTAGAGATTCTATTTGATTCAGCTATTCCCTTTGTTGGTATTTTCCTGAAAGAATTAAAAGTATCAGACCACAGTGATACATGCACACTCATGTTTACACCAGCACAGTTTGTAATAGCTAAATCTTGGAAACAGCCCAAATGCCCATCACCCACTGAATGGATAAAGATGTGGGGTTTTCTTCATACAATGGAGTACTTCTCAGCCATAAAGAAGGATAAACTTGAGGCATTTCTAGCTAAATGGACGCACCTTGAGATCATTGTCTTAAGTGAAATATATCAGACACACATGTGTAAATATTGCATCATTTCTCTGGTGAGAGTAATCAAAAATGTAAATAAAAACCAAAATATATAATGGATATTGAGAAAAAGGAAGAAAATGCTCAAATGAGAAGGGAAACAAGGGAAGGCAAAGGAGAAAGGAAAAAAGGGACAAGAAAAAAAAAAGGAAAAAATGGAAACAAAGCTTTTGTAAACAAGGAAGAGTGGTTGAAGGCAGGGAGGGGAATGGGAAAAAAAAAAAGAAGCAAAGTATATCACATACAGGCACAAACTCCCTATGATGAATGTGATCATTATGTATACCTAAAATGTACCATACAATAAACATGTTTTTTTTAAAGTGTTCTTTTATCAACTATGAATAAACATAGATTGAGAAATCTGTTTAAAATACCTGTTAAGAGCTGGGGGTGTGATACATGCAGCTTGGAAGGCTGAGGCAGGAAGATAACTGTGGGCTCAAGGCCAATCTGGGCTATAAAGTGTCTCAAAAAGACAAAAACAAAATACAATACAATACAATACCTGTTAAAATGAGTATGCATTTGAAGACTCTCTTTCTCTAGTTCTATGTTTTCTTTTTTCTTTTCTTTTCTTTTCTTTTCATTTCTTTTCTTTTCTTTTTCTTTTTCTTTTTTTTTTTTTTGATAGAGGATCTCACTGTGTGTTCCAAACTGTTCCTTGAACTCACTCCATAGCCCAGGCGGGACCCAAACTTGTAGGGATCCTCCTGCCTCAGTCTCCTGAGTGCTGGCATCAGTCACAGGTGTGTGCTACCACACCTCGCTACATTTTGAGACCTTAGGCAATGAATGCCACCATAAGAACCTAGAACTACAGACAAGTAACATGGTGTGGTAGTGGCAGCTGAGAGGGCTCTTTAAGACCTCATAGTGGACAATCAAGATAGCTAGCTAAATTATGGGAAAATTTGAGGGTTGGGGGTTTTCTGGTGAGTATTGAAAAGTGGGGCTAGTGAGATACTGCTTTGTCAATGTTAGTATGCCTTTAGTAATGTTTGTTTGCTTTTGGTAGTGGGACTTGAACTCAGGACTTCATGCTTGCCAGGCAGGCGCTGTGTGACTGAGCTACGTCCCCTGTCCCATACCTTTAGTTTTATCACAGGTTCCCATGTCCTATGGAAATGCCAGTTCCAGTTGTAAAGTTCCCTTTTCTTGCTGCCAAAAGAGGATTCAAAGAGAAGGTCCTCCTGGCAAGCAGAAGACCCCCACACACAGTGCCTACTGTCACAGGATTTGCCTGCCTAGTAGGTCAAGCTAATCCTTTCTGCATAGGCACAGAGTCTGTAATGCTACTGGGCTTTCCTCTTTCCTAAAAGGTCAGAGCTCCTTGCATCTGATTTCCAGTTTCTCATATTAGATTCATCACTTTTTGATGCCTTGGCAAACAATTTCGAAATCTCATGGGTCTTGAGAGTACAGTATAACCCATTTAGCCCATCCACCTTGTGGTCCTGTCTGCTAGGAAAGAGACCAGTACAGTCTCCAAAAACGGCTGAATATCAGTTGGCATCTTTTTGTAGGGTGTTTTTTTTTTTTTTTAGAAAAGTAACTCAGGAGTTAGGAATTTTTTTAGTAGCACTCAGTAAATGTGTTAAAATTTTCTTTCCATAACTCTGTTTTAAAGGCGGATACAGTCATTGTCCTAACTCTTTTGTCTAACACATTTTCTCTCCTTGAGTCACTTCTTTTCCCTAACTTATCTTAAATTACAGAAACAACATGCCTTCCAGCGAACCACCCCACAGGAGGAACTGACACTGCCCTCCTCAAGCAGGAATGATTGTCTTGGCCCTAGCAAGACCCCACAAAACCAAACTTGAGATAATAATAGACAGACCTTAGTTTGAAGAAGACTGCTTGACTACACGTGCTTCTTTCTCCTTGCCCTTGTACTCTGCCGATATAATCTTGGAGCTATTTTTCAGTACCTCAAAAACAGATTCTAGGTCGCTAGACCTCTGTTCTTCATAGTGTGATCACACTGAAAATAAATTCCTTTCCTGTTTCACTACCACTTTTGTTTCTCTGACTGAACTCTTAGGAAATGAGAAGCTGAACCAGGTCTATGGGGAACCTCCAAAACCAAGACTGTCCAGTAACAATTTCTCAAATGTGTGGAACTAGTTGCCCAAATTGTCCATAACATTCCTTGTCTCTTCAAACTCCTCCAATTTTTTTCCTGAATCCAGGGCATGCTAACTTTTTGGTCTCATCTTCCCTTTCCTTCTTCGTATATCAGAATTATTCACTTGTGTGTGGTTATAACTTCTAGCTTTCCCAGCCAAGTAGCTATGGGGCTTCCTTCCCCGAACCCAGAATCGGCCCAAGATCCTGGGAAATACGCTGACCCCCAAAGTCATTGTGCTTTATCAACAAAGGAGAGAAGCAACACAAGTTTCTAGTTGCTAACGTATTCATCTGTTTAAGAATTTCCTGTTAAGTATAAACCTGTCTTGAGCAAGTAGGGGACCCAAATTTTGGTCTGTGGCTGAGAAAGAATCTTCAAGTATTTGAAGGTAAGACAAGCCAAAATTTAGGGCGATGTGTATGCAGCACTTGAAAACTACCAATAGGAAATCTTTTCCTTTTCCACTTGATGATGTGTTGTAACTTGTTCTCGTTTGTACTTTTGAAGAATAAAGAGAGAGTTGTAGTGATAATGAAGAATAAAAATACTGTACAGTGGAGGACCAGTTTCTTTAATATCTCTGTGCGTCATTCTCAGGGTTGCATTAAGACCCGGGGAAAGAACATAGGCTTTGGAGTTAGATAGCTACACTTAAACTTGACTTCCAGCTCAGTTATTTTCTAGCCGAGTATAACTTATAATGTGACAGTTACTGAGCCCTTCCCTAGCATGTATAGTCCTGAGTTCAATCCCTAGTATCGAAGAAAAAAAAAAAAAGCGACAGTTATCACCAGAGCTAGAAAAGAAGCATTATATTCTCTAAATGAAGATGGAAGATGTGTTGCAAGATAATTGCGAGCACTAATAAGAAAGCTTTTGTAAAATGCTTAGTAAAGTTCTCATTATAAATGCAACATATTATATTATACAAGCAAACAATAGTATATATTGTGAAAGTAAAAGGGGAAGAAACTGCTCAAAAGGTAAGAACAACTGGGATGAGGGAAAGGAAAAAAGAAAGAAAGGAAAGATTATAAGTGTATATATATATATACATATATATTTACACAAGATAGATAATTATACTACTGATTTCTGTTAGTTCATCAAAAAGAATGGTTTGCACTTTCATTGTTTGATCATTTGTTTATGCCTATATCCTGTAATCTGAGTAGCTACTTTGAAGATAACAATACACAATATATTAACCATAGTTAATCTCATATTATGTTGTTTTGAAATTCTATATCATCATTTTTGTTCTTTTTTCATTTTAAAATTTAAAAAATGATGATATAGCTTTTAAAAATTTTTGAATTTTGAGGGCTCCTGCCTAAACTTCCTCTATTTATAATGTTCTAAAGTTAGTCTTCATACTGTTTTATGCTGGTTTTACTTAAAATATATATCCAGAATTTTTAAATCTCCTCAAATATTAGTGAGATGTAAAATCTGATTTACCAAACTTTTCATATCTCAGAGACTGATGGCATACCCAAGAATGTGAGTGATCACTTCCAGGTGGTTGGTCATCACAGAACTCTGTTTTACCTGTAGCTTTTGCTTTCTCACCAGCTCTTCTGGCCTCTTCTCCATGACCACCAAGGAGAGCTAGAGGACCCTCGCGAGGAGGCTCAGAATAGTACTGCCTTGATTTTGGCAACACGCATATTGTCTCTTCAGCTAACTCAGCATGCTTGAGATCATTTTAACAGCATAGTGTTAGCATGTGGTTTCAGTAGAAAAAGTCCCTATGTAAAAATAGCACCTTCTTCCTCAGCATGTCTGCTCCCTTTAATGAAAATAAGGCTTCAGCTTAGACTGAGCCAATGCAGTTATCAAGGCGTGAGCTAAAATCTCATCTGCTTCCAATGCTGTTAGCCAAAATCACTAACAGTGGTACTTTTAGCCGTTGAAAATAAGGACAATGCAGGAAGAGGGATGAACAATATAGGATAATTCATATTCAATACACAATACTTAAGTAGCACTTTCTTAGAATGAGCCCCCAGAGAATATGGCCAATGAGAAACCTCGCAACTGCTCTATAAGAATATTTATGACATTACGAACAAATCAAAAAGGAGAAGAAAGGAGTCAGCAGCATTCACAAATTCTTGTCCAACCCAATTGAAAACAAAAAGAGATAAACTAATATACTTCCGGCCATATGGCAACCTAGTAGGTCGCTTCTTCTTCGAAGATGGTGTTTCATTCATTCTTACCAGCTTGCGTTTTGTCGCAGCAAGTTTCATTTTGAGATGGGGGAACTTCCATGCGTATTGTTGATATGAGGGTAAAGCAGAGCAAAGGTACTTTATTTCATACTTTAAAGGAAAGCCAAAGTTACACTTTTGAAATTAGAAAACATAGTTTTAGAACCTATTCTGTGGCATTCAGTTCATCACAGATCATCTTGGAGTTGGATTTACCTTCATCCTGATGACTTGATTAATTATGTTTACTGAGTTCTTTCAGAAGAGTGATGACAGAGTATAAGTCTAGCTGCAAACACGTAGTTCTGCAACTGGCTAATCACTGAATTTAGCCAAGGATTTTAGCTCAGGAAATAACTGAAGTTATGCTCATTTTATGATCACCAGAAATTTCGCTTTCATAGAACAAAATCTCAGAAGAGAAGAAATGTTACCAGGTGCTTAGTTTGGGTGCTAGAAGTCTCTAAGTTCTTTTATCAGGCAGAGAAAAGGAGAACTGCTCTTTGATTCTGTAATCCATTTCCCCCAGAAGCCAGAGTTTTCTTAAGGGAAAGATATTTCTTTTTTGCAAACCCTAAAACACCTTTAACAAAAAGTCTTTGAAAGCCATCCAAGGCTGTCAGACAACTGAGATGTCCACAGCCTCATTTCCTTTGGTGTTACGGCAACCTATGCTGGGATATCAGTGGCTGTCTCCAAGCTATCCCTGCAGATTTTATATCAAAATCAGATCAACCTCTTTATGTGCTATTTGAAAGCAATCTCAGAAGATGTTCAACTCTGCCAATTAAGAGACCACAGTGCTTCACATACAGAAAGCATTCAGCAAATGTTAGTTAGCCCTGCATTGCCTCCCTCCACCGACCCCAGCATTTTTTATTTGAAAAAAACTAGAATCAGATAACCTACAGGCTTCAAGAACATTATACAGTTACACATTATCACCACTGTCTTATTTGTTTCCAGGCAAAATAGTTTCCTGAGAAACTATAGAGAAAACAATTCGCTAGAAATATTCAATGGGCCACTCGAAGAAAAATGAAGCCAAACTTTGAGATGAAATTTATATATTGGGGATATAGATTGTGAAGTCATTTGCCTGGAAGTTCATTTTGAAGTCAAGAAGTAAATGAGTTTACGGAGATAATTTGGTAACATACAGGTTGCTGAGGTCAGAATTTCACGCTTAACGGTGGAGAGAGGCAAAGAGCTCTGAAAACAGAAAAAGCAGTCGATGAAATAGGAAAAAATAAGTATTTACTTGTAATAGAAACTAAAGGAGTGAGTTTCAAAAACAGCTAATTGTGCTAATGATTATAAATTACAAGACATTAAAGACTGAGAAGATGTCATTGATGAATGAGTTCGTCATCTAGTTACTGAAATAGTAGCTGCAGAACCAGCAAAATTAAGAAGTGAATCTGGAATGAGGAAGTGGAGGTGATGCAAACAGCCACTCTTTAAAGAGATCTGATGGAGGCAGGAAGGGCAACCTTAGCTCAGCATATCAGATGGATAGAGGAGCCAGGAATTTCCATGGGGGCACACATTAAGCCATGTCATGTGTGCTATGAATGTGGTAAATTACAGAATGTGCTCCCAAATCCTTCCATCTTTGTATGTGTCTTTCTCTGCACTGAATTTGTATTCTGTCTCATTGAGATATGGCATCCATTTCTCTTTTGAATTTGGCTTTGGTCATGTGACTTGCTTTGGCTGCTGGGACATTAGCAAATACAACACAAATAGAGTCTTTAAAAGAGCTTGCCTGATGGGGTTCACTTTCTCTTGTGCACAAGCGAACGAGCTTAGGCTTGTCTGCTGAAGACTGAGAGACGACATGCAGTGAGGTCCCAGCTCTTGCAACTGAGGCCCCTGACATGTGAGTGAGTTGAGCCCCCAAATGAAACTGCCCAGACCAGGAAAATGCCTAGCAAGTCATAGAAAGGTGAGAAATAACGAATGTTATTGTAAACCATTGCATTTTGGAGTGCTTTGTTATGAGGCAAAAGCAACTGATACAAGAGTCTTCCTTTTTCACCTGTTATCTGGACAAACTTAAATACAAGAGTGTTGAGTGACCTCAGTTTAGAAAACAGACAACTACACCTGCTGATTCCAATAATGTCCTGTCTATCTCATGGTCAAACAGTGCAAACCATAAGCATCCAGAATACAAAAATGACTGTAGAAAGTACTGATCGAAGTATAGAAAGTCTGTGTCATTCATTTATGGCATAAGCACAGGGTCATTTCTAAGCTTTTATATTATAACTTCAAGTTAGCCAGTTCTGCGTGAAGATGGACGCACATTTGAAAAGTTTGGTGATTGGATTTCCACAGCAGCTATCACATCATAAAGGTTATAAACTATCTATTAGGAAAATTATTGGTAAAAGCAGAAAGACTTGAAACTAATGCAGATGTGGGACCTGGCACCAGAACAGAAGCCAGCACGGTGGTCCTGGAAGGCAGGACAGTTCCCACCTCTGGGTCCAGGAAAGATTGCAGTGGACATACTCAGAAGCCCTTTGTATTTCGTTAGCCCTTGAGGGCATCTTGTGCCACTGCCCAGTGCTATAGCTGTTGTTCACAGCAAGGAGCCATCAAGAACAAGTTAAATAATGTTTAATATATTCTATTTAATGAGGCTGAGAAGAATACATTCATTTTATTACAAATTCCATGAAAATGGCTAAACTTATAAAAAGTTTGGTGCTTGAATAGTCTAAGCTTCAGTTCCCTGGAAAATGCCCTTCTTTGTGACTCTTCATTTCCCGACAGTAAGATTGGTGAGGTATTAATTTAGACAAACTCATTGGGCATAATACGGTATACTAACTATAACACAACAATTACTTCCAGAGACAAAAGAGAAGCATTGTCCAGTAAATGGAGAATAGCCAGTACTTTGTTCAAATGAAGAAATAGATGTTGGTTTGACTTCTTCATGGTGGCTTGAAAAAAAAAAGAACATCTGTCAGCATTCTGTGGTCTCTACTGTTCACTTTTTCCAGGAGCCAGATCCTATCATTAGTTCCTGTGCCTCTTTCCAGCAAGTGCTGGATTAGCCTTTTGTCCTCTTGGTTCAGCAATTTCAGGCTTTTGGTCAGCCTCCATAAAGAGCCCATCTTCAGTGAGCCTACATCTTGAACTCCTCCTCCATCTTTATTCTTGTTCCCTGAACATGACGTAATTATTGTCATCATGGCTCATGTTTTTAATTCATTAAGGGCCAATACGGTTTCCTTGTAGGACACAATTATCAGTGATTCTTTAGTCTTTTGTCCCATCTTGCCTGTTACCTCATCTAAAAGGTCTAAACTTTTAAAATTTTATTTTAAAGATAATAAAACCCAACAAAACAAAACAGAGTAAAGCCAATCAAAGCAAAGCAGTGAAAGTGGTACAGAACTTTGAAGCAGAATAATAGGAAATCAACAATGGCTACCACAGTATATCTTGTTATCTTCACAATAGTTGCCCGTTCCATCAGATATAGTAAAGTCAAATAAAACAAAGCAGAATAAAACCAATCAAAACAGAATATTGGATAAAGCAAAACAATAAATTGGAATGAAACAAAACAGTGCGAATAATATTGGATTTAAAAAACAAGACAGAAGGAAATCTCCCATATTTGCCATCTTGCATGCTGTTATTCTCTTAATAGATGCTCAAACTACCGGCCCCAGGCTATAAGGTCTACATTTCGGAATGTGCCAGTCTACAAACATCCATAACCCTGTTTTCTGACTGAAGGATAAGAGAACTAGCATACTTGTAGAGTATAATACTCTCAAGCCTGGGGTCGCGATGCTCAGTGGCAGAGCAGCTGTCCAGCATGCATGAGATCCTGGGTTCAATACCCAGCACTGAAAATAATATTGATTTTCTTGGTGCTTTTAGTAAATTCCCAAACTATTCTATTAGTTATCTAACATATAACACTCCAGATACTGCCATGGCTCTGTTGCCTGAGATCTTTGGATTGGAGAAAAATGTTTCTAGATGTAATGTGGGTTATTAAAACAAACAAAAGCATAGACTTTGGTATAAGACTTGAGTCCCAGTCCCGGTTCTGTCTCATGGTAACTACGTGATCTTTGACAATTTACTTAATCTCTCTGAGCCTCAGAATATTTGTCTTTATAAGGAAGTTATTGCAAGGGTTACTTGAGGATTAATGTCATTGCAAAGGTTAACTCGTTGTAAAGGTTAATTCATGTATATAAAACACACAGTACGATTCCTGACAAAGATAAGATACTCAATAAATATTGACCCTTTTCATTTTCTCCTTCCCTCATAATTAATCTATGTCTAATTTAGAATATTGTTTTTGAATATTGCTTGCTTTTTACTAAGGCCATGTGTAACAAAACTTTTCAATCATTTTTTAACGAACTTTCAGTTTTTTGTCAAGTATTTTATGAGTATGGGAAAGGCTGGGTAAGGGAAAGTTATAATCTGTTCATTATCTGTTTGTGGGCTGGTACTTAAGAACACGTCTCCCAAACTTCCTGACTATCACTCATGCTTCCCACCTGTCATGTATCCTTTTCCTTAAAATATCCAAGAATTTAAGAGTGGCAGAAACACTTGTAAGGAAAACCACTTTGCCCTTACTCCCAACATTTGGAAGTTTGGGCTTCCAAAATAGGAATTTCTACCCTCTTGAATGCGTTATAAAAGCTATTTATGCCCTTCTTATAATTTCTGCCTTTAGTTTTGTTTTTTTTTTCCTCCGTTGCTACTGTCAGGATGCTGTGTCCTCCTAAAATTCATACTTTGAAATTCTAAAATGATAGTATTAGAAGGCAGGGCCTTTGAAGAAGTGATTAAATTACTAGTGTTCCATCACAGATGGAATCAGTGCCCTTATTAAAATAAACCCGATGGACTCTTTCTTTTGCCCTGTGTACCATGTAAAGACATAGCTAGAAAGTATCATCATTGAGCCCTCACCAGACACTGAATCTGTTGTTGCCTTCACCTTGGATTTTCCAACCCCAGGACTGTAAGAAATAAATTTCTATTGTTTACAAGCCAGCCAGCATATGTGATTTTGTTAGAGTGCCCCAAACAGACAGATCCTTCCCATTAGGGGATCTTCCCATTAGGTTCCAACTATCTCCTAGGTTTCCATTCTCCATTGGATAAGGATTCAGTAATTAGTTTCTGGTCCTCTTATTCCACTTGAATATGAAGACTGAGTGCACCATACATCT
>RJWT010043207.1:0-11997 GCA_004365215.1 Cuniculus paca | reverse complement strand
TCCCAGAGGCTGAGGGCAACAGAAGGTGCCATGTGCCCCCTTTATAAAGTCATATGGTGGGTCATGCATGCAAGGAGTCCCAGTGCCTTCTACCAACATAAGCTGGTAATCACCTCCACCTCTCTCCACCAAGAAAGAGAAAGTTTCTCTGGAGTAATTGATCAGGGCTATGAAGCCTTCCATTCTCCTCCAGAGAATGGGCCTTCAGCATCTGTCCCTTTCACTCAAGCTGAGTGTGGGGACTTCAAAAGAATTAATGGAATTTACTTCCGTGTGTTTGGGTGTGGTGCTGGGGATCAAACCCAGGGACTCACACATGCTAGGCAACAGCTGTACCCTGAGCTACACTCCCAGCCAACTCAGAGAATTTGAGCGCCACTGGCATCAATGGAATTGGCATCTCACTGCCACCTGGGAAAGATGAGGCCTGTGGTTGGTGCTGTGTGTGGTTGGTGGCAGAGCACTGGAAGCAAGTCTCACTGCCACAGGTGACCAAGAAAAGGTAAGTGACTTTTCCAGGGAAGACCCATCGGAGAAGACCAACCACATATTCTCTATTCTAGCTTCACCTCAGTCTTCGCATCTGGTAAACATCTTCCAGGATGACTCCTTTTGGAATGGCTTGATTGTGCCTGGCTCCTTGTTCTAAAAAAAAATTTTTAAACACTTTGAGATAGCCCTAAGAAGGTACTATTCAAATCTTTATAGATCAATTTGGGGAATTCAAATGATGGTATTCAATCATCCTATCTATAAACATTGTGTGTCTTTTCATTTATTTAGATCTTTCTTAAGGACCTAAAGGAGGTGTTATATATTTGTCTGTGAAGACCTTGGACACCATTTTTAGATTTATCTCTCAGATACTTCACTTTTTTGTTATGTTGACTGTTGTGTTTTAAAATCTGGTATCCTAGTGATTGCATAGAAAAGTAATTTTATTTTTGTACTCACTTCATTTCAATGTATGTTATTCATAAATTTAATAATTTGCCTGTAGATTATTTGGGTTTTCTACATAAATACTTGTGCCCAAGTAATGACAATCTGTGCGTTTTTATTTTCACTTAATTTGTTGTTGTAGCTAGGATTGCAATACAAAGTTTAAAAGATGCTGCTAGTGCAAGAAACCTTATCTCTTGTTTTTAAATGTTTCTAGTGGTTTATCATAAGGCATGATATTTGCTTGGATTATTTAGGGAATTGTCTTTATCAGATTAAAAAAAAAACTTACTCTTAGTTTACTGAGACACTTAGCATGAATAAATGCTAAATTATAATGAATGACTTCCCTACATTTATTTTTAAAATTCTGTTTTTCTTCCCCTTTGATTTGTTTAACATAATGAATAACATTATTCAATTTCTAATGAATCGATCTTATATTCTGGGCTTACCCTGGTAAATCCTTTCTGTCCTACACTATAATTTGTCAAACATTAATATAATTTCAAGAATGAGCAATAACAGGCTTTTTGGTTATCAGCTTTTTTTTTTTTGGTTGTTGTTCACATGTTTTAAAGTTTCTGTGTCCTAATATTTTGGGTAAAATGCATGCAATTGGATTTTATTTCTTTTTAATACCTTCTGATAATCTCTGGCTCAGCTGATGAGTTAAGGTCATATATATTTTTTTAATGCTGATATATTTGTATTCATTTTAATCTTTTTAGGTTTTCTGTATTTTTTCCTACTTTTTCTTCTTGCTTATCTTCTTCCACATTAATTATAAAATATCTTATTTTACTTTCTTCCCTTTCTTATGTGGGAGTTAAACGTCAGTCTGTTTGGACAAGTGTCTCCCAAAGACTCATACGTGAAAGGCTTGGTTTCCAGCTGCTACTGGGAGGTGGTAGAACTTTAAGAGGTGAGGCCTCATGGGAAGAAGTTAGGTCATTGGTGGTGTGGACTTCAGGGGGGATACTGGAATACACCCCGCCAATAAGGTAAGCAACTCTGCTCTACCACACAGTCCTCCTCAGTGTTGCCACAACAGACCTGAAGTAACAGGGCCAATCAATCATGACCTGAAACCTCACAAATTGTGAACCAAAATAAACCTCTTCTTTTCATAAATTAATAAACTTAGACATTTGTTATAATAACAGAAGGCTGACTAGGATACGCAGTAGATTCTATTTTGCCTTTCTTGATTTGTAGGGAACTTCTCTGTGAAAGTTCTCTGAGGTCTGAGTTAAAAGTCTTTTCTTCAAAAAGGACATTTATTTATTTATTTATTTATTTATTTATCTTACTTTTTACTTACTTACTTACTTACTAACTTACTTACTGTGGTGGATTAACTAATAGTCAACTTGTAACACCCAGCTCAACTGAATCAATGTGGCTCTGGGTATAGAAGGTCCACCTGAGGATTGTTGCCAACAGCATAAAAGGAGAACTGGAGGGGAAGATGTCATGATTCTCCCAGAGAAGCTTGTCACACTGGTTTTCCTGATATAAACTCAGCTATTCTCATTGTCAGATGGGCTCGGGTCCTCAGTATCACTGAGGATGGCTGCAGTTTTCTTGGAAAGATGGGAGTTCTGGTCCTTGAGGCTCACTTCCTAGATTCAGTGCATATCTCAGCCTGATGCCACCCATCTTTCACCCCACTGACACAGACTTTCTAGCACCTACCAGTGCCTTTGGGCCTTCCCAGTGCAGATCCTTGATACAGACTTGCATGAGATATTGTCATGAGCTCTAGACCTCCAGCTGGACTCGTGCAGGGCATTGCTATGGGTTCCAGGCCCTCAGATGGATTCCTTGTGACTAGTGTGTGGACAGATTTCCTGCGCTCTTCTGCAATTGACACCCTGAGTGAATACTATAAAATAATCCTATAAATTATGTCTCCTGTATTAAATCTATTCCCTTAAAAACCCTGACTACACTTACCTACTTACATGCTTACTAACTTAAGCCAAATGGCAGGAGACACTACCCAATCATTACTACTTTATACTTAATTTTCTGCTTGAGATCTTTTGGAACTCAGGTAATATAAATTCTAACTCCAAAGTGATCTGAAGGCCAGATTGTAGTTTAAGAATCCCAAGGAGACATCATGTCTTTTTTTTTTTTTTTTTTTGGTTTGGTTTTGGTCTTGTAGCTGTTTCTGTTTTGATTTTGTTACTGTTGTTTTCCTAAATCTAGAGCCAAGACTGGATTGCTCCTTTGTGGGTTTGAGTGTCAAGGCCCATCTCTTGCTTGCATGTTTAGTGTTTGCTTGCTTGTTTATGCCTATCTCCATCTTACATTCCCCTTCCTTCTTTCTCCCCCATGTTGCCAACCATTCTTACATGTTTGATGCATGTATTTGGTTGAATAGCTTTGCCAAAGATTCATGTCTTCCCAGAACCTAAAAAATATGATCTTTGAAAATATAATCAAGATTGGGTCGCATTAGATGAAGGTGAGCCCTAAAGCAAATATGACTGATAGAAGAAATTTAAATAAGAGAATAACTTAAATGCTATGAAAGACACAGACAGTCAGAGAAATAAGAGGGAGGGGAAGATTGAAATGATGTGTTCTACAAACCAAGGAAACCAAGGATTGCCAGTCACCACCAGGAGACGAGAGATGCACTGGTCAGGTTCTCCCTCAAAGCCTCCAGAAAGGACCATGTCAACACTTCAGTTTCAGATTTCAAGCCTTGCAAGTGTAAGAACACATTTCTGTTGTTGAAAACCACCCAGTGTGTGGTATTTTCCAGCAATCTTAGGAAACAGAGAACCTTCCATGTGTTCGTGTTCTTACAAAGCCTGAATTGCTTTGTTTAACTCTTATTTTTAATATGTCCCTGATTGTCTCATAGTGTAGATGCCCAGAGGACCTGCCCCCATGAAGTGTTGTGATTAGCCTCTGTACACACTCCAAATGACAGGGGTGTGATGCTCTCTTTCATTACACACTCAAAAGTGGGGTTGCTGTGTCATAGAGACTGCATATTTAATTGAAATGACTACTTCTAGATTTCTTTCTAAAATGCCACACTTTTGCCATACCTAACAACCCAGAAAGGTTTTTCCATCCTTATAGCCTCACTTGTACTTGCCATTGCTTGACTTTCTCCATTTTGCCAATTCAGTAGGCATAGGAAATGTCGAGGTAGCATGTAGCTCACCGGTGCAGGGCCTGCCTAGCATGCTTGAGACCCTGGGCTCAATCCCCAGCACCCTTTTAAAAATATCACCTTTTTTTTGTGTTTCTTTGATAAATATCAGTGAGCTCAAGCATTCTGTCAAATGCTTGTCTTCTTTTTCTGTAAATTACCTGTTCGTAGCCTTAACCTACCTTTTATGTTATGCTTTCTTACTGTAATTGACTTTTAGGAGTCATTTGTATTTTCTACATTAGCAATTCAAGCATTTCTAGGTGGATGCATATCTTTAATGCTCTCAAAAATAATTTAGAACCTCAAAGAGCTTTTGCTTAAATTTGCTGTATCTATCAATATTTATCATGTTAGAAAGTGAAACCAGGAAAGTTTAAAAAGCTTTGTTAAGTCATTTAAAACTAACAATTTTAACCCGATTATATGTTAACATAAATAACACTCTTATAAAAAATAACTATATTTCCCTAAAACAAATAACTTAGTGAGGAGAGAAACAGTGTTTTTTTGTTTTATTTTTTCTAAATCTAAATTTTTGTTTTCATTTTTCTAAATCTTTTTAATGTCTTGCTTGATGAAAGGTAACTGGATTCTCACATTGGCTTCTTCATTCTGTTATATTATTTTGGTTGATGTATATGAAGATATGTAGTTGGAAAAGGAAGATCAGGGGCTGGGGATTTAGCTTAGTGGCTTAAGTGCCTGCCTAGCAAGTGAGAGCTCATGAGTTCAATCCCTAGTGTCACAAAAAAAGAAACAAAAAGAAAAGAAAAGAAAGATTATTTCAGTAACCTTTGCAGATAATTTTATGTACTCCTATTTCATGCTATACCAAAACTCAAATAGTAGTAGTTTCTTAAATACTCTTCGCAATATTGAGCCCAAAATTATACAGATGAGTTGTTTGTATATTTTTAATAAAATCCACTGGTCTTCTTGTACCAATGGTCTTTGATACCAAAGGTTTTTTAATACCTTTGATAAAGGTCTTTGAGTAGAACTTTGCCTGTGTAACATTTTATGACATCATTCACTGGACATTTGGCAAATATTATTTCACAGTTATGCAAACCTTCCAGATGTGGATGTATTTCATTACACATTATCAAAAAAGCCATATTCAATAATATCTCTACCAGTCTTATCAGAAAAACCACTAAGTATGGGGAGGCCATCAAGTTCACAAGGGTAGATGTTTTCCAACATTCTCATTTTTTACTGGAAAGTTAGAATGCCTTCATTGTCAACAAATACTGTCAGTAGTTTTCTCTGAGATGATAACCTCACTAATTTCACTTCTGAAAAAACAAAAGAGGTGTCTTCACTCCTGCAACTGCACCCTAAAAGACAGCCACACACCAGGAAGCAGCCTGGCCAGAGGTGTGAGAGCTGCAGGAAGAATGCAGCTCAGTAAGAGCCCTGCTGGGCAGCAGAGGGCAAGCTCAACCTGTCCTGTGACCACCTGCTCAGAGACCAGAAAGGCGACCCTGGCTACTCTGTGTCTGGACTGCTCAATCATCTCACCTACAGAGCAGAGATACTAAGAGCAAACCTCAACCACAGTTTAGTGACCACTTGTTTCCTCCAGTTTCTAGATGCCAGAAGCCAACCACCCAGGCAAACGTCAGCCAGAAGGGGACTTAACCCAAGCTGGACCCTGTTGTGAGGATAAGGGGGTGGAAAACAAGACAGCAGAAGTCAAAGCAGTGACCTCTTATTACTGATGAATGGGGCATCACTTAATCTACTGCCCCCATCTATCTGAGTATTCTCCACCCTAGAAGCCAGGATCTTGCTTCATCAAATGACAGCCACATTGACTGGACATCTGACATTTCAGTTAGCTCATGCAGAACTAGTGTAGCTGATAAAATGTTAAAAGTGATCACTGCACATCCCACTGAGTACACCTAGGGCAGAGCATCCCAGGTGATTCATTAAACTCCTCACACTCAACACAGCAGGGACAGATTTAAGGAGTTTGAAAGGAAACTATCTTGTCCCTCTCTTCCCCCACCCCACCCCCACACACAAGCATGCACCCTATCATCACCACCACCATTCAGACTCCATTCTTTTAGGGCCTTCAAGGAATTCTTGTCTCCTAGGAGTGCATTATAAAATGCAAATAACCCAGTAGGAGGTCACACCTAATGCTGTCAACAGTTCACTGGAGTTAACAATTAACTCTTCACAAAAGAGAGGCATACAGTTTGCAGAACTGACCCCAGAGATCAGCTTCTCACTCTCACTCAGCTAATGAATCCCTACCCAAGATGAAGAAACTTGAAAGAGGAAGCATCTTCCCAGATTGAATTGCTCAGCCCACAGCAGGAAAGCCAGCAGAGAAGCTGATCCCTGAGCCCACCCCAGGCCTGCAAGGCCTCCTGATCCTTTGGACATTATCAGAGACTTCCAAAGCAGCCCAAGTGTAGCTTTTAGCCAGAAAGTTTCCCAGGCCAGGCTGCAGATGCCCCACACTATGTCCAGCAACACTGGGAATGTTCTAGAACCTGACTCAAGTCTACTCATAGCTGGGTCTCCAAGTCTATGCATGGCCTGCAGCTGGTCAACATCTCTACTCCCAGCCCTCAGCCATCCCTCAGGTTCCTTGCCCTGGCTTCCCATGTGTGGCCTACATTTGGCCTAGCCTGATCTTTTCTGTTCAGACCCAACTTCCAAGGTCCTTTTGTGTCCAGAAAGCAGACTTCAACAGCTATTGTCATAAATGTATCTCACATAACACTCAGGATATGCCACAATTAAATGGTAAGGAGAAGAAAGAGAAGCTGCAAAGACACCTATAAAACAAGGAGGGGTGGATGAGAGTGCAAGGAAACTCTGAGTCAGACTCTGCCTGCAGAATAGCTCCTTTGTAAGTTTCTAGAACCAAGATTGCATCCTGCTCCTCCAAGTCCTTCACAGTCACTCTGAGGAGGGTATAGAGGACCAGGTAACCTAGTGGGAGAAACATAAGCCCCTAGTTGTCACAAGCCACTGGAAAACTCCATTCAGACTTGTCATTCAACATCCCAGTAATTACCTAACTCTAACATTTTGGTTTCGACTATCAAGTGAAATGGCCATATATATGCAAAACTGAAATACATGAGACTGAAACATAAGTGCACCTACAAGAGCATTAACCAATGCACTACATTCAAGATAGACTAGCCCTGGCCCATTGCAGCCATGAGCTTGATCTTTCCTTGAGGTTCACAGTCATCTTTGGAGAAAGCTGGTGCTGATCGAGGGACATCCAGGCAGAGCTTCAGGTAAAAACTTCCTTTTTCATAAGCAATTACATCCACATCTATCACAGATCCCAACCCTGGAATTCAACCTTGTGTCTCATTAACAAACCTCTTCGATAAATGCCTTCCTCTAGCCACCTCCCCAAGACAATTTCAGGAAGATGTCCAGTCATGGCCTTGTAACCATAACTCTCGGGTCACATACTTTACACTGACTGAGGACCTGATCCCCTCTCCCTTCATTTGCCTGCCTGAGCTTAGGCTATTTCTTCATCAGTTCCCCAGGCCAGTGTGTTGATCAATCAATTCCATCTTGTTACAAAACTTTGCACCTGTAGAACCCATTTTTCATTATAAATCTTAGGAATCAGGCACATTCTCTAAATATTCACAAATTCTGGGGGAAAAGAATGATTTATCACATAAGTTCATCACTTAAGCAGTTTAAGCAAAGGTGAAATGATCCTTTATCTGGGAAGTTGCCACAATTATAAGGAGCAATGCCAGCTGCCCACCCATCACCGCAAAAATTCTGTGGGATGGACCCCAGTCCCAGCTCCATGAACAGGCCCTGATGGGTCTAAACCAAGATTTGCACACCAATATAACCTCATGAGACCTACAACTGTCCAGTCGCAGTGAAGTCTAGGGCTTGGTTTCTAAAGGTAGAAGAAAGAAAGAGCCCTTCTGTCCTGTCGGACTTGAATGAGATAACACCCGCTCCCCTTCCACTTGTTCCTGGTCACCAACTTGAAATCACACGTGGTGTTGGGATGGAGTTGGTGCCAGGGAAAGTGGGAAGGAGAGAGGAAAAACTATGAAGTCCTTAGTGCCATGCTGAGCTTCTAGACCAAGCCTTGTCAGATGTTAAATGTATCCCTGGGCTTCTTAAGCACATGTAACCTCTCATTGTATTTTTTTTTATTTTACTCTCGGTGTATTTCAAGCTAATTTGATTTGAACTTTCTGCAGCTTACAGCCAAAAGCATCTTAATGATAACAACATTTCACAAATCCAGAAGGACTCCAAGGGCCTCACAGATCTTGAAATTCATACCTTGTTTCTGGGGAGAAGAGAATTCAGGGCAAATACACTCAAGCCCTAAAAATTTCCCCACTCTCAAGAATTCATCACTGCTCTCACACTAACAGGCCTTCTTATTTGGACATTAATGATAACAGAACTTCCCAAATCGTTGCTACTCACAACAGAGCAAGTTGAGGATATTCTAATTTTCTCTGTCACCCAGTGCATCTGTCAGGTTCGGTTCTGTGAAAGGCTGTCACAAATCCTTAGGGATGCAAATGTGAAAGTCTTTCCCCCACACCCCTCCTGCCACCTCTTCCTGACCCCTTCCACCCCCCAGCATTGCTGCCCCCTGTGAGCCTTCAAAGGGTTAACGCTGAAGCAGTGGCTTTTAAGAACAGCTGGAAACAAAGTGCTACCCCGGGGCTGACAGCAACCAATGAAAGGTCAGGAGGTTGAGGGAATTATTTTCCATGGGAATAATTTTCTAAGGGAAATGGTGAAGTTATTTAAGTCACCAGGTGGGACACATAAAGGACAATCTTTTCTGGCTCTCAAGAAATGGATGTCGTTTGACCTCCTAGATTTTGACTGTCTCTGATTTACATAATGAACCTAAAACCTTGGTAACCTTAAACGACTTTTTATATCATATATATTTCCGTGTAGGTGGAGTAGTGTCACCTGTTTGGAAATAAACACGGTAGGGAGAGAGAGGGACATAAAAATGTTCACACTCTTTCACCCAGTAATCCCGCTCTTGGGAATGTACCTAATGAAATATCTTCCTCAGGGGAAATATGTTCTCTGTGCAAAGATGGTCACTGCAACATTATTTATGATTTTCAAAAAACTTAATGGCTCAACAAAGGGGGCTAGATTAGTAAATTACTGCCTGTCAGTGTGAGAGTGTACTGTGGGCCACTGAAAGTGCAAAGTAACAACATGGAAAGTGTCAACTTGAAAAAGCAGACATAAAACAATATGCACGGGTGATCACGACAAGGTTACTCTGTACCTTTGGTAAATAAAGATTGGGAAGTGTGGCAATAACAGTAAATGTTAAATCCAGTCAGCAGACCTGTGGGAGATCCTCTTCTCTTTCTCAGTTCTGTGAATGTTAATTCCTTGACTAAAAATGTAATTTTGCTGGGGAAATGAAAATGTTCATGAATAGTGGTAAGAACTGCACTCTATTACGAATGCACAGAAAACTGTTGAATTGTACATTTTCAATGGATGAATTGTGTGGCAGGTGAGTCATATCTCAATAATGCTGTTATAAAATAAGTAATTTTTTAAAAACGTGAGCCACTTTCAACGCAGAGAGAAACATTTGTATTTCCAATTTAAGGAATGGTGATACTTAACAGCTGGGCTATACAGGATTTTTTTTTTTTTTTGAGACAAGATTTTACTATGCAGTTCAAGCTGGCCTTGAATTCACTGTGGCTAAGGCTGACCTTGAAATTGCAGCGATCCTCCTGCCTCAGCCTCCCAAGTGCTGAGATTACAAATGTGCACCACCACACTCGGCCTTCTATACAGCACTGTAAATAAATTCTCAACACAAGTTATTTATTTGGTCATGAACAGCACCTTGCACCCTGTTTTACCCAAAGCACACCCAGTGTGCTCAAGGGGACAGAAGCTTTCTCGTTCATTCTTGAGATGCATGGCACTAATGGGTAATAGTTCTAAAATCAGAGAGGAGCCTAAATCTCAAATTAACAAACTTGATCATAGTACTGTTCTAGGAAGCTGACTTACCCAGTCTGGGCCTCTGTTTTCAATTCCATGCTGTGGAGCTAATTCCTCCTTCCTGATAGAATTATTGAAAACATTAAAATGCATTGTGCCTGTAATTTAAGACATAGAAGATATTTACTAAGTGCCGTATTTTTCTTGAAAAATAGAGATACAATGAAACCAAAATTCTAAATTATTTTGAATTTTGTTCAGGGAAGAACACACAAGCACGCATAAATGAGCCCCAGGCTCATCTCCTATGAGAGGGGGTGTTGGGCATGCTCTGTCTCTCAAAGTTGGGTCAGTCTGAAGTAGTCCTAAGGACGAGAGTCTTCTAAGAGGCCAGCCATTGTTCATGGTCACTGGTCATTCACTCCCAACCACACTTGTCCCCATAGGGCACATCCTAAATCACCCAGCCTGGAAAGGAGAAAGGTAAGCTTCCTCCTGGGACTCCCAAAACAACGGTTGGTTCCATCAGATGAAATTCACTAAGCCAGCTCCCCTCATTCTCATAAACTCCAGTTGGAGATGGTCACTCATGATGGAAACAACTTTCTCCTAACGTGAGACTCCTACAGCGTAACAGTGACCATGGCTTTGGACGGAAAAGACCTGGAGTTGACTATTCTCTCTCCTTGTCCCCTTACAGTCTTCAAATTACTTACTGTGTCTGCAACATAGTTTCCTCCACTAGAAAACAGGGCTTGCAACACCCACCTGATATTCAGAGAGGATTGAAACAAAATACAAACATTTTCAGGTGCTGTGAATGCCCAATAAATGGTAACAATTACCCCTTTGCCTTTTATGCTTGACTGATAGACACAACCTCTGCTAAGATCCTCATCCTCCTTCCCTTCCTCCTACTCCTGAGGCTCATTCCTACCCTCAGATTTCTTCTTTTTCTCAGGCTAACAAGCACCAGAACACATCAGTCAGCACCAGCCTGGCCCTCAGCACATGGCCCTGCACTGTCTGCCTGACCTCATGCGGTTGGACTGTTATTTTTACAGACTGGTATTAAGAAGCATAAAGCAGGAAATTTTTATACACTGTCACGCTGAGTATTCTCAGGCCTGCAGAGCAGATGGAGCGTTCCTAGAATTTTATGGTATAACACATGAGCTCTCTGCTCTTCTTCAGGCCCTGGGCTCGCTTGGAGCCTAGAGGAAAGCATCCATCGCACAGCTTCACTCCAGGCCTTCTCCTCCTATGGCCGAGCAAACATTCCCCATGTATCATTGCTCCCAGATGGGGAGCAGATCGCCAGAGAAGAGCAATGTGGCAGTGACACATGCTGGGAAAGGGTCCCAGAGTGGGCAACAAGCATCCTGCTCCTCTGTGCCCAGGACTCAGACATGGGCAGGAGGACCCCCGGGGAGGGCAAACTCCCCACCTCCCCACCCGCCACTGAAGGAGATGAAGTTCCTATTAGAACCGTCAAAACTGTGAGACATCACCTGCATACATCATCAAATACACACCATGGGGGATTTTGTTGTTGTTATTCTATAATTGTGTAAATTTTTAAAAGTTTTTCCAAAAGCAAAGAGAAAGTATTATACTTTGGTTCAACATAGGGAAAAATGACTACTACCGGATCACTATCTCCCCGCAGCATCTCTCTCCTCTCTCCTCCCCCTTCTCCTGTCCTCACTTCTCCTTTCCTCTTCACTCATCTCCTCTCTTCCCTTTTCACTCTCCTCTCCTCTCTTCAATCTCCTCTCCTCCCTTCCCCCCCTCAGTTTTCTTCACTTATTCACATATTTCTATCTCGCAGTCACTCGGTAATTTGCTGTCACCAGTCCTGGTTTCTTTCCTGATAACTGCAATGATTTGAA
>RJWT010043206.1:0-11996 GCA_004365215.1 Cuniculus paca | reverse complement strand
AACTGAAAGATTCCTTCAGTCTTACACTGAACAAAACAAACAACAGCCCAAAGTTCTTCGGCGTTATTTTCACTCTACATTTTCTGACACTGCCCTGCTATATGATAGGAAAAAAAAAAAGGTGACGCCATTTCTTATTCCTAACAAAGAGAAATATCATTTTGTACAATATTTAAACCTTACTAAATGCATTAAAGACGACTTTCACAGACATTTTCTAATAGTATAATCATATTTCCTCACTAATAAAATCCACAAATATTATGAGTGAGAAAATAAATGGCAATAGTAAAATAATGTGTGTTTTTAAAGAAGTGATATCTTCCAAAAAGGGAGCCTGAAAGAGCACTAAAATCTGAGGAGCTAGAAGTGGTTTAATGGGTGTAAGACAGTGGTGGGTAGAGCAAACTCTGCTGCATGTAAGCATGAGGTCAGGGTGAATTATTTATCCTTTTCATGCCTCATTAACAAGAAAGAAAATTCAGATTATGGTGCTTTTATGAGGATTACAGATGTTGATTATAAAGCACCTGAGATATAGTAAGTGATCAATAAAGCAGCTTGTGATTTATTGTAATTAGAAACCCAGAATCACCCAGGCTTACTGAATCAAGAGCTGCATTTTAATACAGTCCTTAGAACCCTGAAATGTGAGAAGCATTAGTCTGCACCAACCAGGAGGCTATGTGTATAGATGGGTTGAACAGGGAGACAAATGCACAATTTCTGAGAAATACAGAGGAAACATAACTATAGAGGTTTAATAGCTTTCCCAAGTTCACCCATCCCTGTGTAATTCCCAAATCCATGGTCTTTCCTTATTGTTCCATAATTTTTATTATTTGAAAAGTAAGCACTCTGCAAGCATGGATAGGATGCCTATTAAAGAATACATATATAAAATGTTCTGTTGACAGATAGTGATTACCAGGATTAGTACAGATTTCCAAGATGCCTTGAGTTGGGGGATAAGGAAATAGATGAAGCTAAAACTCAAATAAGGTCAAATATATTGCTATGGTATGCCAGAAATATGATGATAGCTAAAGAGAAGTAGGCATTAAGAGAGTATTTTAAAGGTGAGAAAGCCCTAAACAACTTTGACTCCTGGAAAAAAGGAGCCGGATGAGAGACAGGCTAAAGATTCTAGAGAAAAACGACAAGAGTAGAACAAGGTCTCCCAGTAGATTGGGTCTTGGATCCAGAGCACAAGAAGATTGATTTCTAGCAGAGGTTGGACATGTCTGCTAGTGTGACAGAAAAAAGATGAGGAAGGACAGGGCAGAGGTGCAAGGGAATTTAAACTTAAGGAGGAAAGTTGAAGGGGATCCTCTCTAGTAGCCTTTATTCTTTCTGAAGAGTAGGAATGAACCTGGCACTTCCTGGAGGCACTGGAAAGGCCCTGTGTTCAAGGAAAATGGATGTGTTTAGGCAGGTTTCAACAGGAAATAGGTGGTACACTCAAAAGAATTTTTAAGAGAAATAAGGGGAAACAAGTGGATGCATGCTGAGTTAGGGGAGCAAATATGTGAGCATGCGGCATGCAGGAACTACCAACAGTGAGGAAGAGGAGCAGCAGGAGCTAGTGAGGGCTGCACCCTTGCAAGGGAATTGCCCAGGAGGGACATTAGTCAGAGGACTCAGACCCAAAGTAAGGCCAGGAGGATGCAGGAAAATTAAGAAGCTAGCTTTTGCTCTCTGATGCTTTGGCCAGTGCCTTCCTTAGCCAAACCCAACAGGAAGCAGAGGACAAAAGTGCCAGATACTGTGGTCTGTAGAGCCCAGAAGAAAATAGGGCACAGAAAAGACACAGGTGGAGAACTGATTTGCAGGAGAAAGAAAATAACTGGTAAGTGGAGACTGTTTGAAAATGGCATCCATCTCCACAATGGAGTAAAATGGATGAAAGAGTTGCCTAGAAATAGGGCCAGCTTAGGGTTGGCGGCCTTGATTTGAGAGTGACACCTATGGGTGTGAGTCTGGGACTGTCCAAGGGTGCTCAGCAGTCTGAGTGTAAGCATGCAGAATCGGAATGCACGGGCTGACACAGAGCTGGGGTTTGACCAGTGGAAGAGATGGAAACACGGTGGGGATGAGGAAGTTGACACTGAAAAACATCAATGATAGACAGGGGTAGGTCAAGTTTATAAGTGAGAAACTGAAAAAAAAGAAAAAAGAAGGGACAGAAAGAACAAATGCGACGAGAACACTGAGGATTACAGGTTTTCAACAACTAGCCAGAGACAGCTTAATGGTTGAACACCTTGGTCTCTCTGCACACCTTGGTCTCTCTGCCCTCAAGACTCCCTACCTGTTTAAGAACCCTCTACTGCAAAGATAGATGACAATCTGAGTCACCATAAGGTAGCTTTAATTTGGAAGTATCTCAACTAGATATTGTCTGGGGTATACTGGAAGCTGGCCTCTTGGGCAATCGCTCCACCATTGTGACCTTTGAAGACAAATCTTGGCACACATGCTAAACAGTGAAATGTGTTAGAAGAACTCCAAGTTTCCAAATAGCTTCTTCCAATAGCACAATAGAATAGGACGAATAAAGAAAACAAAAAACTCTTTCACTGTCAAAATAAAATGTAGCTGATGTCTACCAAAGCAGTTATTCCTGGAATATCTAATTATTAAATCAGAGGTTGTTACTGAAGAGTCAAGTGTTTCATTCTCTGCTTCTGCAAGAAACCCTTTGGAAACTCAATTCAGTAACAGAGAAAAATAATCCCTTCTTTTCCCAAGAACTTCGCAAAATTCAATTTTATTTGAAGGAAAATCCTGCCATCTCCTTGCCAAGAGCTGTATAGCATGCATAGAAAATAGCCAAACAGCCCCAGTGTCCTCCTGGGACCCCAGGCTCTCCTGTGCCTGATGGGCCTTCCCTAGCTCAGCTCTGAGGAGATGCTAAGGACCAAAGTCTAAAAGTAGGCATGTTGTTCCTCTGACTCCAGTAACCCACCAGCATCCTAATTGTCCCTGTTTCTAATATTATTAATGATGGCTAACATTTATTAAGCACTAACCATGTGCTGTGCATTATGTTAAGTACTTAGCATGCAGCTTCTTATTTAAATACCACAACTCTCAAAAAAAATACCACAGCTCTATAAAATAGGCAACCCTATTTCTACATTTTACATGTGAAGAAATTCAGACTTGAAAATCTTGACTACTTTACATGAGAGAAAGCATCTATTTTGTGCCTCCTGATACACCAGGGTGACTCATTTCCTTCTGCTTTAGGGAGAAGGGAAGGCAAGAGGAGGGGAGAGGAGGAGAGGGAGGGGAGGGGAGGGAAGGGAAGGGGAGCCTCTGTGTCTAGTGCTGTGCTAGGCACTTTGTTTCTCATTTGCTCTTTTGCACAAGAAGCCTGGTTGCTATAAGACAACCCGGTTTTCTGTAAGAGTTCACTGGGAGCTAGCAAGATGAACTTCACAGATAGTTGGTGCTGAGTGAGGATTTGATACAGATTACCTGTTCCAGAAATCGCCTCTCTCTCATTCTCTCTCTTTATCTCTCTCCACATCATATATGCATACATAATTTGACTCCTGGCTCTCTGATTTTAGTCACATGATTCTGGGCAAGTCTTTGATTCTAAGTTCCTCCCCATTTTTTGACCTTTTCAAGGCAAGGTTTTGCTATGCAGTTTAGGCTGGCCTTGAACTCACCTTGTAGGCCAGGCTGGCCTTGAAATTGCAGCAATCCTCCTGCCTCAGCCTCCCAAGTGGTGGGATTACAGGCATGTGCTACTATGCCCAGCAATTTCTCCATTTTTTTGGTATAATTTTTTTATTTTATTTTAAAGAGGATAAAACCAAGGAAAGTAAAACAGAATAAAACCAATCAGAACAAACCAAGTAAGTGATACAGGACTTCACAACATTACAAAATCAACAATAGTTACCATAATGCCTTTTGTTGTCTTCAAAATAGCTGCAGATACCTTTGGACATAGTAAAAATCAAACAGAACAGAACAGGATAGAAACAATAAAAACAAAACAATAAATGCAATGAAGGACTTTGAAACAAGACAATAGTAAATCTAAAATGGTTACCATAATATATCTTACTATCTTTGAAATAGCTGCTCATGCCATCAGATATAACATAATCAAACAAAGCAAAAGAGAATAAAACCCAACCCAACAAAACAATGAACAATGTAGAATTCAAAATGAGACTATGGAAAATAAACAATGGCTACCACTCTCAGAAGGAGACACCCTCACCAGATGCCACGCTGTGTACCACTTATCTTCTGAACAGATGATCAGACCACTGACCCTAGACCTGCAAGGTCAGTGAAACACAAAAGCACCACAGGCATCCAATTGTGTTTCACCTTAATAGCTATCATCAGAGCCTGTGTTCCTCTGAATCAACTGGTCACTTACTCAGGGGGACAGGGGGGATTGGTACTTCTTGTTTGCCAGCCTGCTAGCCAGAAGGGGCTGGGATCTGGCTGTCCCCCTGCCAGCAGTGGCCTACGCATAGCACTGGTTCGGGCCGGGCGGGGCTTGTCCTCTCTCCCCACAGTCCACAATGGTGCGCCAGTTTCTCCATTTTTGAAAGAAAAATAATATCCTCTTCCTAAGTAAATTGGGTGTCAACTAAGAAAGTGCATCGGAGCCCTCACATTCACTTTTTCACACATATACTCCTCTCCTCGGAGAACATGTATTGCATAACTTGGATATATCTGATTTTATTTGTCAATTATACTAATTTTTTAAACCTCAAAAATTAAAAATAAATTAAATAAATAAACTAAAAGAAAGATCCGTTAAGAAATCATTCGACTTGCTGTCAACCTTCAGATGACTTCAGTCTCTGCCACTACAGACAACCTTACCACAAGCTCTTTAAAACACAAATTCTAAAGCAACTCCCTCTATGTGCATTATCACTGTCCTTCGAAGAACCACTCCCCAAATAAACACTGACTGGACTTGGGTTTTTAGAAATCCATTTTCAAATATTTTAGAACAACATAGTTTCGAATAACAGATGAATGAAGGGGCATTCATACTCCCTCCCGTGACATTCAGTCCTAGTAAGAATTAGGTAGTGCCAGAGCTGCAGAGCCGCCTTTCTGAGTCTCAAGCCATGCATTCACAGCTGCCTGCTGGTCACATGAGTCACGAGCACAAAAAAATCCTATGACACAGACGGGGCAATGACCAGCGGGTCAGATCGGTCTGGGAGGCGTTCACAGAGGCACACGGCCGGGTTGATGGCTGAGTTACTGTCATTGTGTGCATCCAGGGCTGGGATGAGCAGAAGGAGAATTGGGTTGCTCTTCAACTGGGCACTTTACCAGTATAGTACATACCTCAGAGTACGAGAACGAATGACCTCACCGGGTTACAAAGACTGTAACAGTGTCCACTCACAAGACATACAGTTTCACACAAGTTCATTGGTTCTCAAAATGTTTCCCCAACCAGAAGCATCGGCATCACCTGGAAATTTTCTAGGAGGGGACAGGAGGCTCAGTGGGTGGCACAAGCCCTAGGGTGAAAGCCGTGCTTCCCAACTCTAAGGGCAGTTGCCTGTGGCTTCTACCTGCAAACCTCCCCAGTGTGTTGCTTAGAACCACCCTCTCTCCTCATAGGCTAGTCTTGGAGCTTCCACAAATCCCAGCGTAGCACTTTGTGTGTAGGAAAAACTCAGTAATATTTGTTAATTGGAACACAAATACATTTAATGGAAGGGAAAATCTAGGCTATTTGTGATCTGAACTGACCACCTCCACTTACTGTGGGAAGGCATTCACGACAATTAGGTGACAGACCTGAGCTCAGGAAAGCATCAGGAGTTACAGAGACCTGAACTTGGGAAGGTTGGGTTAGGTGGTACCTAAGTAGTGCATAGGAAAGACCAGCAAAGATCCCCGGTGGGAATCTTTAAAATAAAGGATCTACAACCAAACTAGGGCTACCACAATGGTTCTCCTCTCCTCTCCTGCAAACTATCCCTCAACCAGACTGCTGTAGTTTTACAATAAATTATCCAATATTCCTTCCACAGAAGGTAAGGTCTAATTTCCCTCCCCTAGATTGATGTTAGTGATTTGTTTCTGGTCCTTTAAGTGTAGCAAAAGACCTATTTTTGTCTTCTGAGTTAGTTAAGACAAGACACTACAGCTCTTTCCCGGCCTTCTTGAGCTCTGAAAGAAATACTTTATCTACATATCAAAGAATTCCAGCTACTCTACCACCATAATAATGGGGAAAGCACATACAAGTAGAGACAGCTGGGCATGGAGCCCCTTTGTTCCAGACCCAGCTGTTTGAGTCTCCCAAGCATTAATTACCAGACATGTGAGTGGGGACCATGCCAATACGTCCATGCCTCCTTCATTTTGGAAACTTTGGTATCAAATGGACCAGAGACAAGTTGCTCTAGCTAAGTTACAGACTCACTAATAAAATATTATTGTTGTTTTAAGCCACTAAATTGTGAAGTGGTTTGTTATACTCAGTATTTTATGACTGAAGTCCAAACCAAAAGAGGTGAATGATGCTTGTAGAAAAGTAGGACACAATTGGCAAATGGTAGCATGTAAGAGCGGCTTTCATCATCTGTGAATGACATACTTTTGTCTCTTTTATCACAGTAAGTTTCAGGTTCCTCCTTTCCAGGAATAAAAAAAAATTTTTAAAAAGCCAGTGAGATAAGGTAAGTCTTCATTGCCACAGGAATTGCCCATGAAATTTAAATATTTTTTTAAATGAGATTTTTATATCTAGATCAAAAGTACTCTAAAGTCCATTCAGCATTTTTTTTCTCTCAAAGACTTCTCTTGCTGGTGTATTATTAGATTTTGCAGTTGGACTAAATTTTATTTTGCAGTTTATTTGTAGATATTCATGGTGATATTATCTTCTTGTTCCTCTTAGAAAGCCTGTTGATTTTGCACAGTTGTAGGATAGTCTTCAGCTTCCCTAGCATTGCATCTCATGTGATTTCTATTCTCTATTCAACCTTGACCTATTGGTGCATCTTAGAATAACTGGCCCTCAGTTTTGGTGTCTCTATTGAAGCCTCTTGGATCATTCAACCATGGCCCTAGTTTTCGTTCCTCAGTTTCATGCCATTCAAAGCCTCACAACTTCTGCCTTGGTCCAGCCATTGTCACTGTCTTGCCCCAAACTCTCTCGTTTTTCACACAGGCAATTATAATTGTCTCCTAACTGGTCTTTGTATTTCCAATATATCCCACTCGAAATCCAGCCACCATGTTGCCATCAGGTCCATATTTCTATAAAACCAATATCAAGGCAGGGGTTTGCCACAGTCTCTCCACATAACAAATACCCCACTAATACCACCCTATATGTGGTTTCCTAAATACACCACATTGTTATAGTCTGTAATTTTTGAAAATACTGCTTTCTCTTTTCCCTACACTTCCTACCATTCAATATCCTATGGGACGCTTGTTTATCCTACAAAATGCAGCTCAGCGGTTACCTCTTCTAACAGTCTTTCCTAACTCCTCCAGAGTTACCTGCTGCTCTCCCATGCATGCGCTTCTACTGTTACATACTTCACAGTGAAGGGATCTAGGTATTTACAAGTCTGCTACCTCCACTAGACCACAACCCCAGCAGTGTGGTTGAGGGATAGTTTGCAGGAAGGAAGAGGAGAACCACTATGGTAGCCCTAGTTTGGTTGTAGATCCTTTATTTTAAAGATTCTCACTAGGAATCTTTGCTTGCCTTTCCTATATACTACTTAGGTTCCACCTAACCCAATCTTCCCTAGCTCCTGGGGAAAGAAAACCATTCTATTGCCCTAGCACAGAGCTACCTACATCAAAGAAGGGCCAGACTATGTAAGGGTTAAATTACTGACTTGAAAGGACCTCTGACCATTTTGGAAAAGCTCATATTCACAGTCTCTGAGGACAAGATAACACTGCAGCTGTAGGCTGCTGAAACTCCCTATTCCAGACCAGTAAAACTGCCAACTTTAGAAATCAAACAGTTCTCTTAATTGACAAGACTTACTGCCTTTGTTCAAACTTTCCAAGGCCTGCTCATTTTCGTAGGCTTTTGTCTCAGATGTGCCTCCACTTCCTGCACCGCCCCCCAACTTGTCTACAACCCGATCAATATGAGTGCTCCAGAGAAGTCGTGGTCTTAGCTCCTAGAGAAAGTTCTGACTTTCCTGGACTGCCCAATGAACTTATTACACTGTCTGTTTTATTAAAGCCTTCACCATAACTCATTTCAGGAAACTGGGGGCCAGGCCAATCCCCAATAAATGTATTTTTAATTAAATGGACAAAAAGCATTTGTATGTGTGAAGTTTGTGCAGTTCTTACAAACTTCAGACTTCCTGGACGAATATTAGATTTCAGAGGCCAAACTTAAGGCAGTTCTGAATCCACATAAATTTTAAGTAATTTGAGCTGCATAAGTAAAACTGCTGATAATGTGTTTTGATAACACCAAATTTTCCTCTGACAGTGAGGAATTCCTGGAGTGAAATTGACAGAGATACTGAACAGAGATTCAAAAGAAACCACAGAGAAAGTAATTCCTTTAATCTTAAGCATTTAAAGCTGAAAGATGTTGAAGGATTACAAAACATGAAAAAAGAGCAAAGGAAAATGAGAAGCATAATAACTTTTAGTCTCTTCACTGATACTTTAGTATAATTCTTGACTAATTTATTCTTTGCTCTTTTCCAAAGAACGGGCTTGTTTTGTCTCTTTAATATAGTCATAGTCATTTATAACTTCAGATAAGCTCTGAAATTTTAAACTGGGTTTTAGTGAGAAGGCACTGAAATGAATGCTGTGTCTTCTTAGCAATTTGATGATCTCTCTAGACTGGAAATTTGGTAAAATAAACGTTCATTCTGTATAATCGCTAATCTCCAAGGGCATGACATTGGCTGAAGAACATAAGATTATTCTGTATCATGACAGAGAGGTGTTCAAATAGAAGAACCTGTCCATTTGTAAAAGCTATGGGAAAGTTTTTGCTACAGAGAAGTAGTGGGTTGATGTTCTGTTGTAAATCCATTTTATGTTGACATCCTGTGAGCAAACGCTTCACTCACCACCTGTTACGGATTAAAAACTGGTGGTCAACTCAACACCAGCTGAATTAAATCAGCACGGTGCTGAGCACGGATGGCCCACCTGAGGAAAGTTAACAGCATAAAAAGAGAGATGTAGAGGAAAAGTAGTGGCGTTGTGGGTTCTCCTAAGTGCTGCTGTTTGGAGCCATTGGTTCTCCTAGAGGAGCTTGTCATGGCTAGCTTCCCCAGTATGAATTCAGCCATTATCATTGGAGGAGCTCAGGACCTTGTCGCTGAGAGTGGCTGTGGTTCACTTTGGGGGAGCTCTGCTCCTTACATAGAGCATCATTTCCTGGCTCTGGAGGGGAAGATGGTTACTATTTAATCTCCAGAAGTTGTCACACTAGTTTCCTGGCATGTACTTGATTGTTCTCATCGTTGGAGTGCGAGACCTCATTATCACTGAGGATGGCTGTGGTACTTTTCAGGGAGCCCTGGTTCTTATTTGAGCATTGCTTCTTGGCTCCACTGTAGAACCCTCAACCTACTAGCACAGATCCTTCATCCTGCTGGCATAGACTTTCTAGCTTCCACCGCTGGCCTTTGGGTCTTCCCAGCACAGACCTTGGTGTTGTGGACAGATTTCCTGCACTTTCTTGTGTCTAACACTGGGTAACCATCATAAATAATATTATAAATCTGTGTCCTGATTGTATACTTTCTCCCTGAAACCCCTGACCACCACACCACCCAAAACTTTAAGAAAAGACTGATTGATTTAAGATTAACAAGACCTGCGTTTTCTCTCTAATGTTTCCAGAGAGAAGCCTGCAGAGCCACAGATACTCTTGAGTTTTGATTGTGAATACCATCCATCTTCTTTTTCACAAGCCAGGGATTTGTGTGGGAAAACAGATCTGGTCATCTGGATTCAATAGAGATATTTTCTTAAATCATAGAATTTTCCGTCTTCAACTGAGATGTCAGAGAGAAGATCCGAGAAGCCTTACCCCCAGTGGTAGGGGTCACTTTACAAAGCTTGCATTGCTGAGGGGAATGCAGAGCTCTTGGTTCATGTAGTTTAGGAGCTAATTTTCTAAGCTACTTCTTCACTGACATAACCACAATGAGAACAGTGGGATGGCACAGCTCTGTGGGTGAGGGGGCACCATCACATGTACCCCAAAGTACTAGGAAGACCTCATTCTTCTGGGTAACAGTAGCAAAAGCAGATCTCTAAATTTCTGAACCTAACATTTTCCCCACCCCTATAGTGCATTTGTCATTATTTTATAGTCTTTTTATACTAATTGTGAGCAATATAATCAAATAATAATATCAACATGTATAAATGATTATTACTTACAAAAGGCTTTCAAAAAATTCTGTCATTAAGGAAGGCAGAGATTATATGTTGTAAAGCCCATGCCCTTTGCTTCTAGTTCTCTGGGAGATTTCAGTCCCACTAAGAAATACCTCACACCTCTTACTGCACAAAATTTACAGAAAAGGACAGGCATTGGGTGAGTGGTTTAGGAACGCTCTCTGCAGAATGGACTTACGATTCTTTTTCTCCCTAGGGGAAGAAAAACTTCTCAAGAGGAAACTACAAGGTGTGAACTTGGGGGAAAGGTAGCTTCCTCAGCAGCTGCTATTTAAGACCTGACTGAAAGAACCAAGAAATCCTCAGGGTTCACAATGGACCAGCCCAACACATCACAAAAGGCATCTACTTAGGGCTCTTCACTAAGGACAGTTTGAGTCGGTTAATTCTACATTGTGGGGGCTCTCCTGTACCCTTTGAGGTGTTTAGCAGCTTCCCTTGTATTTACCACTAGATCCCAGTAGCACTGGATCCTCAATTGTGACAAAACAAAATGCCTTTAGACATTGCCAATGTGCCCGGGATCGAAGACCATGGAGCTAGGCAAATGGAGTGGTAACTTAGAAAATAAGTTACGACTGTTTTCTTGGAGTATCCTTTGTGCTGCTTCGTCATCTGCTTCTTCTCAGAGAGAGTCCTATGGCCTTAGTAAATGGCACGAAATTTAGAGTGTAAGGATTCAGATCCCTGGGCTGGTTGTCATGGTCGGAGCTAACACTGCCTGGACTGAGTACCAAAGAGAACTGCAGAATTCTCCACTGTCACCAGGGCCAGGTATAGCTATACAGGCTGTAAGTTGCACAATTCCAGAAGGTGTCCTAGACTATGATGGAATGGAGCCTCTAAAGTTGTGCAGTGACGTAGCCCTGGGTGTCCCAATGTTTCAGCCATCTGTCTCCTGTCTGGTAGAGAGCACCTTGGGAAGAAGGAAGAATGAAACTAGTAAACAGTATATATGGGTCAGGAAATCATGAATCACTCGCAGCTTTAAAACAGGATTCCACTTCCAGATGGCATCACATTTTAAAACATTAAAACAGAACTTTGGTTCTGAAAAACTTTGATTCTGTAATTTCTATTTTCTTTTTTACCATGCCTGTGTTGTTGCCAGGACTCTAGAGGGTTGCTTAAAAACTGAAGAAGCTAAGCAGTGAAGTACAGTGAGAAGATCTAGAACCACGTTTCTAACATCTAAGATATGTGTCTGGCTTTCAAAAAATTACTTCACCCCTAATTCAGCTCTCTGGTAACAAATCAGAAAGGATAGCAATTATTCTTGCCCTAAAGAGTTGTGAGGATTAACCAAGAACTGAGATAATGAGCCTACATGTGTATTGTTAAAAAAAAAAAACCACAATACAAGTGCTGATTGATTTAATTAATAGCTTATGTTGCTTGATAACTTGCTAAAGATTTGAGATGTCAAAGGTATTGCCCTTCTAAAAGGCATTTATTTTTAAAATTGTTGAAAATTCCTTCACTTGTATAATTTTAAGTACAGTTGTTACTTTATATTACTCTATATTTACAGAACATAAAGTTTCTCTTACCGAGTAGACACT
>RJWT010043205.1:0-11995 GCA_004365215.1 Cuniculus paca | reverse complement strand
TGTTATTTCTTTGCTGATTTTTTCTTTGATTGATCTATATCTTTGTGACAATGGGGTATTAAGTTCCCTGTTTTAATTGTATTATTGCTTATTTGATATTTGTGTTTATTAATATTTGTCTTACATAGTTGATTGCTCCCATATTTGCTGCATATATATTTACAATTGTAATCTCTTCTTATTGGAGTTTTCCCCTAACCAGTATGTAGTGACCTTCTTTATCTCTTTTGATCATTCTTGATTTGAAGTTCACATTGTCTGTGAACACAATAGCTACCCCTGTGTTTTTCTGGATTCCTGTTGCATAGAGTATTGTTTTCCACCCTTTGACTTTCAATCTATGAATTTCCTTTTGAGTTAAATGTGTTTCTTGTACACAGCACATAGTTGGATTTTGTTTCTTGATGTACTCCGCCAGTCTGTTTCTTCCGATTGATGAATTGAGACCATTTACATTGATGTATATAACCGATATGTGCTAACTTATCCCTGTCATGTTACCTTTTTGTTGTTGGTTTTCTACTTTTTCTGTTTAAGTGTTTTCCCTGCTTAGTGGTTTCCTTCTGATGCTGTTCTTGGAATTGTAGCTATCTTTCTCTTTCTAGAGTATCTTTCAGTACTCTTTGTAGTGTTGGTTTGGTGGTCATGAATTTCTTCAGTTATTCTTTGTCATGAAAGTATATTATTTCTACATAAATTTTCAAAGATAGTTTTGCAGGGTACATCAATCTGGGTTGAAAGTTGTTTTCTTTCAGGACTTAAAATACTTCACTCCAAGTTCTTCTTGACTTGAAGGCTTGTGTTGAGAAGTCTGCTGTGATTCTGATAGGCTTTCCTTCATAGGTGATCTGTTTCTTTTCTCTGACAGTTTTTAGTATTCTGTTCTTATGCTGAATTTCTGATATCCTAATTATTACATGTCTGGGTAAGGATTCATTTTGGTTATGACTATTTGGAGTTTTACATGACTTACTTATCTGTATATCAGATTTTTTTCCCATGTCTGGAGAGTTTTCTGCTATGATTTCTTTGTGTTGACACCTGCTTTTTCATTGACACCTATTAGTCTTATATTGTGTCTTTTTGTATCATCTTGCAGCTGTTGAATTGTTGTTTCCTGGTTCCTTGTTATTTTTAAGAGATCTTTTCTTTCATGATCACAAACCTCTATCCTGTCTTCAAAGTCTGAGAGTCTATCTTCAGCTTCATTCAAGCGGTTTTGCCAGCTTTTGATGGAATTTTTATTTTCCTGTATATCCCTTTGAATCTGTTTCATGCATGCTAATTTTGTCTTATATTGTTCATTCAAGGTTTCCATCATTTTCTTATGTTCTTCTATTTTTTTAATCTAGATCTTCTTTAGCTACACTCAACATTTCTTTCTTACTGTTTGTCATTTCTTTTTTACCTGAGAGATTATTTCTGGTCTGATTTCCTCTATAGCCTCATGGAGTTGTTTCTTTACTTCAGTTGCTATCATTTCAGAAAGTTCAGTTTTGTGTTTTCCATGGTCTTCCATTTCAATGTCTCGGGTTTGTTCTCAGTGGGCTGGGGAACTGAGACTGCATCTTTCTGTTTTGTTTTGTCATTTCCCTCTGGGACCCATGTGGTGTCCAGGCACCCTTTTGATGGATTCTACTTGTATGCTGTGCTTGGCAGAGCTTCAATCCTCCAATATCCCTGTGGCTAGCCAGGCACACCCCTGAACTGTGGTGCCAGAGCCTTGTGCTCTGTGACCTGTGAGGCTGGCTGAGCATTCCCCTGATGATTGCACTGGGTTGCATTGAGACACTGGACTAGGCAGAGCTCAAATCTTCTGTGCAGCCAGCAGGGATGCACATCTGGAGTGTGGTGCTGGGGCCTTGCACTTGGCTGGGTGGAGTTCAGAACCTCTGGGACCAAGGCGGTTGGCCTGGATGTGTGCCCTGAGTGTGTGCCACTGGGATCTTGTACCTGGTTAGGAGGAGTTCAAAGCCTCTGGACGAAGTGGCTAGCCTGGGTTTACCTCCAGTGTATGGTGCCAGAGCCTTGCTCCTGGCTGAGTGGAGCTCTGAACCTCTGGGACCTGTGTGACTAGCTGGGATGCACCCCTGACCTATTGCACTGGGGCCTTGTAGAGCTCCAATTCTCTAGGACCTGCTGAATGCTCCCTGATGGTTGGCTCAGGGGTTTTGGCTTGGGCTGGGCTTGGTACCTTTTGTCCTGTGAGGCTGGCTGACTGAATTGTGCTGGGACAATGGACTGGGCAGAGCCAGAGAGGGTGTTTTGAGGGTTAAAATTATTGGTTAACTAGATTGACTTAGGCACAACCCATTGCATTAATAAAGCACATTTTGAGGTGTGTCTGGGTGGACCATGAAGTAGTGGCCTTAGAGGTTATGTCTGTTCCTTTATGCCTTACTCTCTGGCACTGTTTCTCTGATTTACATTACTTTCCACCATGATGTTTCACCAGTTCTATAGACTGAATTCTCTGAAACTAAGAGGCATTTAAATCTCTGCACCTTTAAATTGTAGGTATCTGGTAATGTGTCCCATAAATGGGAAAGCCAATTAAAATAACCTGGTGTCTTCATTGTAGAGCTCCAACATGCCTGTAATCCTAGCACTTTGGAGGCTGAGGCAGGAAGATTTCCTTGAGTTCAAGGCCAGCCTGGGCTACACAATGAGTTTAAGACCAGCCTGAACTTCATTGAAAGACCCTGTCTCAACACAACGCCCATCAAAAAAGAATTTCACCATAACATGTAAGAAATAAACCTTCTTCAAGATTTTAATTTTCTTTCTTTCTTTCTTTCTTTCTTTCTTTCTTTCTTTCTTTCTTTCTTTCTTCCCCCCCCTCTCTCTCTTTCTTTCCCTCTTTTGCTTCCTCCTTTCCTTTCCTTTTCTTTTTTCTTATCTTTCAAGAAACTTTTTTTCCATTTCTAAAAAATACCCTTTTTATGTTGGGGACTTAAGATAGTTTTACAACATATTATCTTAAACTATTAGACCTTATCTGAGTTTACGTTAAAGTTGAGGACATTGTTTCATATCCATGACTTGTGCTAACAAGTATTATTTCCTGCCTATGGAAAGTGTGTTCTTTCTTAGAAGTTGAGAACCTGACAAAAGTATTCTATAATAGCTTGCTGTGATGTGTTTACTTCCTCTTCCTACTTTAAACTTCTGCTATTTAATTTATATCTGCTGCAGGTGTTTTTAAATGTTTGCAATATTTCTTTTTAAATCTCGGTATTACACAGTTTTTATTTTTACTATTGATGGTATTATTAAAGTTGAAAGTGATTATTACACTTTTTCCTCTCTTTGACATAGCTTTTTCGTCAGACTCTTGGTTATGGTTTAAAAACCAATAAGCTACTGCATATATAATGATGCTATAATGTGAAAGAATACTTTTTACTATGTTAAATGAGATATTGATGGGAAGGAAGCATAAAATTCTCTATAATATTTCAGAACAAGAGAAGAAATGTTAGGTTTTCTTTCTAAAATAACTAAAATTTGGCCCTGAAGCTCCATTTGAAAAGATGATAAAAACAAAATTAAATCTCAGACTTTTGAAATGCTTTCTCATAATGTATATTTAATAACAATATTGAATTTGAAGGTAGTTGAGTATTTATGAAATAGCAATAAATGACCTCCTAGTTCTTGGTGGTACTTAACTGGTATATTGGTACAGCTGTTGCTTTGTATTACTGTTGAAGCCGATCTTTTGCCATCATCTAAGCACTGATCCCTGGTTGGAATCAGATACTTTTAAAATGGTCCCCTGTGCTACTTCAAGATTGGGTTATGTAAAACATCATTGTTTCTCAAACTTTATTGATTAATTATTTTGTAAGCTATTATCTGATGCCTAGAGTTGGTGATTAAATATAAAAAGGAATGAGTCTCTACCATTTATGGAAATCTGAAGTTTCCTTTTTCTCAGTGTCAAATACCTCTTTCTTTCCCAACTCATATAATTAGGCTTTCTCCTTCCTCAGTGTAGGAGCAGATGCTAGTCTCAAAAAGTAAGTGACTGGCTACTTCTTTTTCTATTGGTGCAATCCAAAAGTGGGCAATAATCTCTGAAAGAGAAAGTCTTGACTTTTTGGATGTAGGTGGAGAAAATTTATTTTACCCTTTTGTATCTTTCTCAATTACAAATGAATATTTCTAATATAATAACTTTACCTACACCAGATTGAATCCTTTGTATTTGTTAATCAAGGCAAGTAATGGGTGGTAGACCAGTTTTATTCTTCTTATCACTGTATAATTAGGTTGTTGTGGCATTAATAAATAGGCAGAATGTTGAGTTTTCTTTTGGGCTGTTTTTTTCTTGTATATAGATAAAGCCACAAGAAAGAAATGTGGAACCAATAGTTATAGTTTTCGTATTACTGATTACACTCATTCACTGGGGATACATCAATAAATAAAAGAGAAAAAATTTTTTTCCTTCCTGGAATTTACATACTAGTGGGGGCATACAGAGTTAGATAATAATAAAAATAAGAAATAAAATACATAATATGGATGATGGCGATGTAAGTGCTACAGTGAAAACCACAGTGCAGATAGAGAAAAAAAGGCAGTTGAAAATTTTAACTAAAAACGTAAAAAAACTTCCTATTGGAAGATGACATTTGGGCAATAACTCCAACTATGATTGAGGGAATGAGCCACATGTAAAACTCCTAGATATAGGGAAAAGCAAATGCTGAGCCATAAGGCAGAAGCATTCCTGATTTGGAAAGTATCAGAAGCCTCTATGAGTGGAGTGGACGAAGACAGTGAGAAGAGGTGTGATCAGATGGGAAAGGTGGTTACATAGGATCTACAGGCCATTGTAAGAATGATGGCTTTTTACCCTAATGAAATGGTTGAACATCACATGGCTTAATCAAAGAGATAGGTGACTTTATTCAAGTTGTAATATCATCATTCTTGTTACTCCATTGAGAATGGAGTGTTGGAGGGAGATAAGCAGGGCAGAAATGTGTGATTAGTTAAGAAACTGTTGAAATAATTCAAGTAACTGATGATGGTGGCTCACACCTGGGATGTATCTAGACAGGTAGTGAAGGGCAGGAAATTCTGGATCTTTTTTGAAAATACAGCCAAGTGAATCATAGATTATTAATGATCAAATTCAAATTAATGAACTAATATTCTCTTTTGCTGTATTTTGCATCTTTATTCATTACTTACACTGTATTTCACAAAGAAATGTTAAAAGCAAAACTGAGATCAGTTCAGCTTAACCAGCTTACTTGAGAAAGAATAAGTTATTAGAACCAGGTAATATTTCAGACTAAAAATGGTTCAGAATGCCCCACATATCTACATGCACAAGATATTTATAGCAAGAGAAAAAAAAATTCCATACAGAAACAATCCACTAGGCTGCAGTTGACATTTATTTTATATGAGCATGGCTAATCAGTTGGCAGCCTGTGATTGGCAGAAGCATGAGCTATTGTAACTGACAAAAACTTAGTTGCTTTGTTCCTAGGGGGTGCTCTTATGTTAGATTACAATTTATTTGCACAGTACAGTTCACTATGGACAGAAGCTGGTTTGTGCCACACTTATCGGTCCAGTACGAGGGCTGATTTCAGTCAAATTTATTTCAGTTCAACAGAAAAGTTATATGAAGGGAAATGACTGATTGAGCTAAACCTGTAAATGAACCATTAAAAATGTCTGTGTTAAGGAGCTATATGACACCCAAGTTGGTTATTCAGGAAGAATAGAAAGTTAAGTCTCTTACTAAATTCTTGGTTTACTGTACCACTTAGATTTCACTATGGGTTTTACAACACCGCAATACAAGGATTAGCGGTGAATGAATACTTGTGGGGCTGCAGCACAGCATGAATTCTTCCTGACACCTATTGGGTTATATATTGCAGTACTCATAAAGAACTCCAGCTAGTCCTGTCATTACTCCTGAGAATGAGAAAACACCTACTCCTCTTAAAATAATCATAAAGAACAGTGGGGTACAAAGTCCCATTAAGAAGATCACATGCAGAATGTTGCTTTACTAATTTGCCGAAGAGAAAACATGCTTCAGTGAAGTTTGCCAAAGCAATGCCACATGGGGCTCTATCATGAGAAATTAATAGGCAATCAAAGAAAACCAGAAGGCTCCCATTTTTTGTAGATTCTGAGCTAGGCAGTCATTTATTTCTGTAGTTTTCTCTTAATAGTTCGGTAATTTGTGCCATCCAGCAATTTCATTAGTGCTTTGATCATACCAGTAATATAAACTCAGGATTTCTGCAAAGGCTTCATGCCCTAAAGAGTTAGTTATTGGCCAAATGGCTGTTAGTTTTGCTTGGATCCATCACAGCACAAGTAAAAATTAATTGCCCCACAGTTTCTGCAATGCCATAATATAAGGATGTCAGAACTTGTCTCTCTAACTGGCACTTTGTAGTATCACACTGGATATGGGGTTAGCTATAAATGTGATTTGTGAAACCATTAATGAAGTACTAGACCTAATTGACTTCTTTAAGCTTTATGACAACATAAAAAAAGTTCTGCACTAGTGATGATAATTCTTTTGAAGTTCTCCAGTTGGAAATCCATGACTGTATATTTTTCCAGTGAGGCAAGTCTTAATGTTACTGAGAATTTGAAATGCAGCTATAGCTAAGGAACAATATGGCAGATATGGCCATTTTGATTTTAACCATTATGGTCATCATTATCTTTACCTTCTGTGTTTACTGAGCTCATGCTATATTTCTGTCACTACACTGATTCTTGTACATAGTCCACTGTATATTGCAAGCTAAGGAGTATCAAATTTCCTCACTTTGCCATGTCTCTGACCTATTTATCTACCTACTTTTCTCCCCCTTTTTCAGCACTGGGGATTGAACTTGGTGGTTTACACAAGGTTAAGTACTCTACCACTGAGCTAAATCCCCAGATCCCTCTTCTACTTTTAAGAATTCATGTGATTTACTTTGAGATCATTCACATAATTCAGGATGATCTCCCATTATCACAGGCCTTAACTTTAATTATATCTGTAAAGCTTCCTTTACCATTTAAGGTAATATGTTCTTTGGTTCAGGGGATTGATACTTCTTTAAGGTGGGGGAACATTAATTAGTTTGCTACCACTCTAAAGTAATGAGCATCATTGTTGAAAGTTGATGTACATTTTGCCATCTGTAAGAGACCTCTTTTGCTGTGGTTGCTAAGGTGATCAGTGTAAACTTGGAACGACTTGTGGGGCTTTCTGAAACTTCATGGAGGAAGCACTTCTACATAGAGAATGAACTAACAAGGAAATGATGGAAGGAGAAAGAAGAGAGAGGAGCACACACAAATGTACTTGTAAATACTCAAGCAAGAATACTGAGCATTTAGATTTAGTCTTGCCTAAAACTATACCCTGAATTTTTGAGTACACAAACCCTTTCCTTATTTATATCATGGTGCATGTGTTTTTTGTCTTATTACCAAATTATAAATCAGTGGGTAGGAATGTTGTAAGTAACGGAATCTGAAATACAGAACTGATTAAATTCAACTTGGGGTAAGATAGTGAGGCTCTTCCTATCCCTCTTTGGGAAGCCTCTTTACCTCTTTTGTACTAACAAAATAAGTAGCAAATTACATCCTATATCTGACCAAAATTGCTCCTCATATTTTGGAACTTAGATTTACAGAGACCTGAGCTTTGAATTATATATTATAAAAACCTTAAGATGCAATATTTGTTGTCAAATCTTGAAGGTTTTTTAACAGTTGAACTGGCTAAAAGAAGAATGAAAAAACGTTCGATTTTATAAAAAGTGTTTTTGAACATGACCAGTGATCACAGACTACTGAGAAGCAGATTGGCATAAACTTAAAAGAATTTGCAAGATTCACATTCTTTCCCTTACTCTGAAGTTGATTTAAGCAAATAGAAGAAGATGGAAACTACAGTAGGAAATGAAGATAGGACCCAAAAAGAGCCAAAGAAATGGAAGAATCTTTGCAGGTTTCTTCTCATATCTTCTTTTGTGGACTCATTGTATCACAGAATTTATAATCTTCTCATGGCAGAGATCTACCCACTAGAATGCAATCTGTGGCAAAGGCACTGCTAGCTTGTGCCTCATCACAGGAGCTTTTTTGGCAAGGTCAAGAGAGAAAAAGCCAAAGCCCTGGACTGCGAGAAGACATTTGTGGCCTCTTGCTAGGTCAGGATCGTCTAAGATTTATGGCTTCCATTATTAGCAAATGATACCGCCAGAATTTAAATAGACTTATGGTCTGTAATGCTTAAAGCATTATCCTATGGAAAACTCCTAAATTAGTAAAACAAGGGCCTCTGAAAATTTAACTTCTAAGATAGTTCCTGGGACTCCTTATTCCCAGCAAAGACAGGGAGAATAGCCTACTTCCTTAACTGACCACCTATAGAAAACCAGAGAGGGAAAGAACTAAATTTAAAGTATTTTAATTCTTTTAATTTTTTTTTCAGGTTAGTCATTACTTATTTCGACGGCTACATACACTTTTATAATTTTCCTTTATTTTTGCTGGACAAATATCATTTTATCATGGGTTAATGCTGTTTGAAGGAAGCACACTTTCTATACTGTTCAGAGTGGAAAAATTTTTTTATTTCTATATTTCCATGTAGAGAAACAGTCATTAAAATAACAACACATGAATTTCCTCTATCTCCTCAATCATTCATTTGTGAGGAGAAAAATTAAAATTAGATTGGCTGAAGAAACGGAGTGAGTATGGGTCACCCTCTTCCCTTTTCTTCATAGAATTTTCTTGGCCATGCTATAAACTGAGACATACATGCTCTATATCTACCAGAGAAAAACTATTGTTACCTATCTCTCTCTGTATTCTGTGAATTCTGCAAGTCAGAGAGGAAGTAATAGCATGTCCTTTTGGCTCACAGATTCAGCTCCTTTTCCAATTCTATTTTAAATAGTCATCATGTTTATTTTTGATATCTGTCTATCAGACTGCTGAATGTCTTCCAACTGCTTCCAGTTTCTAGAAGGGAAAAAAATGCATTCATAAATGAGACTAGACTTTGAAGGAATGCAATGCAGGGTGAAAGTTTGTGTTGTTATGCACCCTTTATTTCCTGTTTTTTGTCTTATAGTGTAATAGTTTAATCGACAAGAATATCCTATATTTTATGGAAAGGAATATACATAAATATTTGGCAATTTAAAGTGAAATACAGTAAGGAAACATTAACTTACAAATCTCAACATTTCTCTTCCAGAGAATCTGACCAATTTAATTCCATGAGTATAATGGCATTGTTAGTTCATGTAGTACGTCCTCCATCAAGCATGAGTCCATAGACTGACCAGTCATAATATGTTTGTTATGCCTTTGGCAATGGTGAGCAGTACGTAATGTGGGCAGTGACTCAGACCAATAATAATTACAAAAAATTATTTTATTTATTTTATTTTGTTGAGGTTTTAGTAATAAAAACTAAGAATTGCTAATGACTATGCTCATTAGCAGCAGAAATGAAATCTGTCTGTAGTCAGAGAAAATAATTGCAACAGAGAGAGGCAAGCAGAATTTAAAAATATAGGAAGAAAGGCAGCCCTCTCAAGGGATCTTTTGAAGTTTAGTTCTAGTCTTGCCTGAGGCGAGTTCTACGCCTGGATATCTTGGCTAAACAATAACATACATTTTTTATTAGGATAGTTTGACATGGGTATCTGTCACTTAGCACTGAACGAGTTTTAATTCATATAGAAGGTTTAAAATGAGGAACTAAAATATTGTGGGTATGAGAATTCTGGGGAGTCATTATTTGTTCTTGTTTTCTGTTTATCACATGCATGTGGGAAAAAGTGTAATGATCATAAGAGAAAAAATCACCTTAAACATATTAATATCAAAGAAACCCATAAAGTGTAGGAAAATGGTATACAAAAAAAAATTTTTGTGTTTCCTAGGTAGTGGTGGAATTTATTACTACTATGAAAAATTGGCACTGAGAAAAATCTATGGTTAAAAAATGATGTAAAGGACACAGGAAGATTAAAATTGTTGGCTAGGAGCATGGAAAGGAGTAGTCAGATTTTGGAGAAATACCAGGAATTATCTAAATGAAGGTAAAAGTAAAAAAAAAATGGATTAGAAAGAAAAATATGAAAAAATGAACCACTATGTGAAGAATTTGGTTAATAAAACAATGCTAAAGAAAAAAGACAATTGATAAATATAATTATGAATACATTTTATTTCTAAAATTTCATTATACCTTTAAAATTTTGATTTAAAATGAGTGCTTTAAAAATTTTCGGTAATATAGTCATTACTTTTTTGGAATGAAAATATTAATTACTTAATGCTAGCATAAAACTGTTAGTATAATTGTGATATATGAACTATTGTATCTGCTGTGTACTGGCAAGTCTCTAAGGATTTGTCAAAGAGAAAGTTTTATCTTCTTTTATGATTAAGATTCATAGATAATTTTTCCATCATAATTTTACTATTTAAATAGCAACGTAAAAATAAATAGCAAAATAAATATTATAGAATCTTTATTACATATTTGTGGAATAATATCTCTTTTTTTTATGTTTGGTGAATTTTGTTCCATTTAATTTTGCATCACTTATCAACTGACGATTCCTTGAAGTTTGTATTATTAAGCTACCCCTCAGAGTGAGCTGTTCAGTGTAATATGAGTTTGACTTTTATTGTGGACTAAAGCACATGATGATGCCTGGATTCTTTGATCAATAAAAGACAACTGAAATTCTATGAAATTCATTTTCTATTCAGTATTTATAAGAATCTGTTTAGTACTATGTTAAATTAAGAAAATATATTATTTCTTACTTCCCTGACTGTACAACTTAGTCAAAGTTTTATCTGTTCCCTTGGTCATGGTATATCCTGATTACAACCCAAATTTAAGCAATGATTGTATCATATTTGTCATCAAAATATGTATTGGATCTAAAAATTTAATTCTTTTGTATCAGATGAAGTATAAATTTAGGGAAATTACTTTGATACACTACATTTTAAAGAAATAGAGTTAATGTGTATTTCCATTTGATTGTGTTGGAGTTTAACAAGATCATATGCATCAGGCTCTTTATAGAATTCTGGTTTTCTGAAAATGGTGGTGGTGATGATGATGATGCCTATAAAGGCATTATTACATAGGCTCCAGGAAAGGAGCCTTCATGTTAGTCCACAGGGAACTTACACAATGCCTAGGAAAATTGCTTCATGTTTGTTTTCTCTTGTCTATTAATTAAAAAATTACTTTCTTCTAGCATTTTTTCTCAAAAAAAAAAAACCCAACAAAAAACAAAAATCAAAACAAAACCAACAAAGAGACTGACTGTCTTGAAATCTAACTCCCTCTCCATTTAAGTCAGTGATTTGAAATGATGTATTTTCTGTTTATAAATAGAATAAACATAACAGGTATTTCATTATTCTCAAGCTGAAAGTGTGCTCACTACAGCACAACTTCCTGAAACATCCTCTCTGTGGTTCAAAGCCCTGTGTGTGGATCCACTTACGGTTTAAAAAGTCATCTTCCTAGTTTTTGTTGGCGCCTGTCTTATTTCACAGCTGTATGTTCTCGATCCTGATTCTGATGTGAGAACCAGGCAGAACTGGTATCAATGCTGCCACTTGCTTTCACACATTCTTCCATGGTTTTAGAGCTGAAAACACATTTCCCTTTTCCCTCAAGCCCTCTATTTTGAGGAATTTTCTGTGATTTTCATCTTTCCTCAATGCTTGACACTCCATTTTATACATACCAGCATGATCATTACAGATTCATTGTATTACTGCAAATTTTATTTCACTTACTGCTTATTACAACCTTAATGTAAGTGCTCTGGGACTTTTCTGAAGGTTAAAAACTTGTTTTGAATAAAAGTTTTCTCTAATATTTTAAAATATCTTTCTTTAACTGCAGTCTCAGGCGTCCTCGCTTTCTGAGCTTGCAACATAG
>RJWT010043204.1:0-11996 GCA_004365215.1 Cuniculus paca | reverse complement strand
CCTTACTTCTTTTCTTCCCCAGTTGTTATTTTCCAGAACAACTTAAAATGGTGTCCTTCATACAGATCATAAAATTGTCTCTTACAAATGTGTCAGTGTAATTTATCAAAGTGTTCACCGATGTTTGTCTCATATGTTTTTCCTTTTTACTTTTTAAAGCAAGTAGCTGGTCACTCAGCATTTACTCACTTTAGGGGCATTTGTTGATATACAGCATAAGCTACATAAAGACAAAAAAACAAAAGCTCTTCCCTTTTTTAACAATATAAAATTCTTTTCAGAGATTGTTCATCTCCTGGAGAGTACAGAGAGAAAGAAGAATATCTTTGAGGACTATTGTTCTCCTACATTGTTGAGAAGACAGAAATTTAGACTCCACAACAGAGACCCTCTCTGATAGCTTTCTGGGAGGAGGCAAAGACAGAAATGACTTCATGAGCCCACACAGTGAACTCCACTTCGCCATGCAGCTTGGGACCTTGCAGGGAACCTGGTAGGGCCCCGCCAAGCATCCCCAAACAACCTGGGACCTTTGAAACATCCCTGAGGTCCTGTCTGGGCCCCACCCAGCAATCCCAAGTGGCGGGGCAGCTTCAGAGGTCTGTCTGGTGTGAGCTGAAGGCCTGCATGGTGAACTCCACCTAGCTATGCAACCTCGGGACCTCTCACGGAACCTGGTAGGGCTCTGCCCAGCAACCTCAAGCAGCTGGGGAGCCTTGGCATGCTACATGGGGTGTGCTAAAGGTCTGCCCAGTATACTCCTCTCTCTCAGGGAGTCTTTCAGTGCCACTAGGGAGCTGGCAAACCTTGCATAACACTGCCCTCTCAACTGGGGAAACTCCCTGCAGTACAGACAGCCATCCTCAACCCAGGAAATAACAGACTTTGCATTCAGCTGCCCAAGAGGAATACAGGAAAATGATAAAACAAAAGAACAAAATGCAATCTCAAACCTCCAGCCCACCCCAGACAAGCCTAGGAGACATGGACATAGAAGAAAGTGGAAGCCACACAGCTGAAACTTTTGAAATGATAGCAACTGAAGTAAAGAAACAACTCCATGAAGCTGTAAAAGAACTCATATTAGAAATAATCTCCCAAGTCAAATAAGAAATGATAAACATAATGAAAGAAATGCTGAACACATCTAAAGAAGATGTAGTTAAAAAAGAAATGACTTTATGATTCATGGCCAAAGAAGGAGTCTGGACATGGATGCCCATCCTCAGAAGAAGGATCTGTGCTTTACTACAACACAGGACCAGTCGGTCCTGGCACAACATTGTCTCTGCCAACCGTTAGGCTCCTGTACCTGATAACCAGAGGTTTTGGTGATACTTTGATGCTGTAAAGGTGCTGAACTTAACTGTGTCTTTCAGGTGGGGAATATTAATACCAATAATGTTTGAAAGTGAATTTTGCCTTGGCCAAATGTGCCTCAGAGTCACATTTAAGTTGCTTTTAATAAAATTATTTCCTATCATTCTGATTTATATGAACTAAAGGGAATCCCTTTCTTCAAAAATAAAATGTAATATGGTTAAAGTACTACAGGAGGGGGGTAAAGCAGAGATATTTGCTTGCTTTCATGATGAAGAATTTGATTCAGAAAAGGGCAAAATCTTACCTACTGTTATAGCTTACTAGTGGCACACAGGTAGGCTATGGGCTCTGGTATCCTGCTTCCCATTACAGAGTTCTTTGCATTACATCCATGATACCTCTGTTTTTGCAAAAGAACTACCACTCAAAAAAATGCTCAAAGAAGATCTATTAGTGTCTGTACTAGTCTTCTGATGACAGCAGAAATTTCTCATTACATTACACAACTAATGTGGGTTTGGCGACATCAGAAGATCTCATCACAAAGATTTCATAGGAGGGAAAGGATATCATTGAAACCTTTTTCTTCTGCTGCCAGCTCAGTTTCTCCTCCCCGCATCAAATGACCTCTTCAGAGCTGTGATGTGTTCTCAAGCTCAGACCGCAGGAGCCAGACATCTTTACCTTCTACTCTGGGAGCTGACACATAAACTTGCTTAGTGGCATTGGTAAATCCCTCACCTTTTCTGCCTTGGTCAGCCTGGGTTACAAGATGATATCATAAATTTGCTGTAGAAGGGTGGCCAGGTGATGAGAGGCATCAGAAGCACTTAGGGGAGACTGGCCACAACCCTCGTTTTGTTCTTCAGATAAATACTTTCTTCACTGTTTAATTAAAAATATCATCTAGAGAGCTCTGTCCCTTCTCGCATTTTCAGCAATCTACCTGTGGGTATGAAAAGGGTTAAAAACAGATACTAAAAGGCAGTGTATTGTAACAACCACCAAACACATTTCATTCTGTGTTGGACCATGTCCCCAGTTCATACATCAATTCTAGGTGATCTATTATGTCAAAGGCAGAGAGAAGAGACATGAGGAACAGTTACAAGTCATTGGAGGGAGATAGTATTACTTGGAAAACCCTGCACACACAGTACTATTTTGGAAAATCACAATATTTAAGAAAATATAATGAACTCTAAGTAGTTGTTTAATAAGCTTTTGGAACTTCATTGAACCCAAAATTTTTCCAACTTCTTTGACCTTATAACACAATTTTTCCTCAGATACAAATTAACTGTATTGATGAATCGGTTTCTGGAAACACATTTTTAGGAATACTAAATTTAAAAAGCTTTCTCCGAAAGGAAAGTTTAGTTTGTCACTAGAGTTTCAAGCATGCCTGTAAGATACACTACCAGGAAGTTTCTGGGGAATTCTGTATCTGATAGAACACAGTCTCAGGGACTTCTTAGAGTCCCTTCAGTTCCCCAGATTTAATGAGTCTCTTTTACTCCAAATCGGCAACATTATATAGTAACTTATATTTCTACTATTAAACACAAAGAGTAGTATCCTTCATGTCTGCTACTGGACAGAAATGCCACAAATTGTACTAGACAGATCCTTTAGATTCCTTATTTCATCTGTGTAATAGCCCCAAGAGAAATTATAACCTACTTTATAGATTAAAAAAAAATTCACATGAATTTTTACCCACATGACCATGAATAAATTACCCACAGACACATAGCTAAATAAGTGGCATACCAAGAACTGGAAACGATTCTCATGTGTTTCCTATTCTGTTGGTACCACCGTCCTAAATCATATCTCTTTCAAAGGAAACTGGTACACATGGCTGGACTGCTGCAGTGACCGCTCAGAAGTATGAGATGACATTTTTGGTTTTAGCCTCTAGCCATCATCAATATAGAAATAACATATTACTTCTCTAGGCTCATGGCCTCACCTGCTACTTCCAGGTATTTCTGATTTCTGGAATAAGTGAGGAGGAGACAGTCACTTATTTTTGATTTCTGACCTTTATGCATGCTCACTCATGTCTATTTCTGGAATGGTGTTCACAGGGGTGGATTTTGCTCATCCATCAGGTCTCAAATTTTACGATGTTGCTTCAGGCCAGCTTCCTGCTCCCTCGTGTTCCTCCTCCTGGTCACACCATGGACTTGCTCTTCCTGGGCCCCTTTGGATCAGTGCTGCCTGGGGACTGGCACTTGCAACTGCTTGCAAACACCTCCTACTAGAGCATCTCATTGCAACACCACCCCTAGTGACAATCAGCAGTTTTTTTTGATGATGGTAGCTACATCAGTATTTATGCAGTATCTTTTTCAAAACACTAGTTCCCTAAAATTCTCTGGAAGGAAGTACTCCTGGCCATTGAAACTCTAAGAAGAGTCCTCAGTTGCCTTAGGAAAGCATACACTATGTGTAGCTGTTTTTAACTCTGGGGTTTCAGGATCACTGCATAACCTAGCCCAGGGTGTTTCAAAATACAGCCAATAATTATCACTGAAAAACCTTTTTCCCCAAAGATATTGATTCCACAGATTTTATATTTTTAAATAAAATTTCTAGATCTTTGGAAACTTGCATTTCTAAAAGACTCCAAGGTGCCATGATGCTCCCAGACCACACTTTGAAGCACTGACCCTGATAATGCTGAGATATCTCCTTTAGCACGGGATGGCGAACATTTTAGAGCATTCAGTGACACAAGCAGCACACTGCGGCACGCGTGCCATCAGTTCCCCACCACGGCTCTAGCATAAGGTCTCAGGTCCTGTGTTTCCAATCAGACTCTATCTCTCCTTCGCTTCATGTGACTACTATTATTTGTTTGCTTACATTTTGTTTAATCTCTCCCATTAAGACATAAGCTCCATGAAGCCTGGTGCATTGTCTTCTTTTTACTGCCATACCTGAAAGCACTGAGAAATTCCTAGAATTACAGAGAAATAAATGACACATCACATGATCTGCTTGGAACACACCCTTTCATGCACTTTCTAATAATAACAGACACCAAACACAATGAATACACGAACAGCCCTGGCTAAAACAAAACATTGGCCCCATGCGTCAACCTCTTTCATGGGTGCAGGACTATTTGAAGGGCCATTGCAGAGGTTGCTCACCTCGAGAATGAAATGCTCCTCTTCTCTGCCCTGATCTGGAGCCGTGAGGTTGGGAGGAGGGGCTCCTTAGTGATCGGGCTCTCTGGTAGCCCAGTCTGTATAAAAGTTCATGCGAAGTTCATGAATTTCAAGGAAGCAATTATCACACCTTTCCTTGTTTGTGACAGAGACATCTTCTGGGTGCAGAGAGGATGGCAAAGGAAGGCCAAGCACATGACAGGCCATCGGTCATTGCTCCTTCTGAGTCCACTGCGACTGCTTGACCAGTGGAACCTCTGCCACCTGACGGAGGAGGAGACGTCCATCATAATGGAGCCCAGTGCACTCATTCCATCTTCCTGCAATTTCTTCAATTATTTCTCATAATTAATGGGGACGGTAACTTCAGTGTCAGCCATACGTAGGAACTACCTAGAGAAATTGGGGTTGATGCAGAGATACTTGAAAGGAGACTCAGATTTGTATACAACAATACTCTTCACTTCACCCCAACCTGGAAACAACATAGGAAACAATTGGCAATAATTGGACTATCATTGAAGCGAAATGGTCAAGTGAAGCTTAGTTATAAAATTCTTGTTACATCTGTATATTTGAAAAAACTTATAGTATAAACCTGAAAATAGTCTCATCCAGTGTGCCATAAAGAAAAAACTCCAGTTCAGCTTACCATGTGGGAAAAAAAACAGATACCACAATGTCAAAGACAGGCTTCTGGTTCCTGAGATGGAAACATAGATATATTTTGGTATTATTTACACTGTATATTAAGGTAGAGTAATGAGGCAAAGTATATTCTTAACAACTGACAGTGTGGGAATACATTCGTGAAGATTTACTATCTTTTTTAATGCTTAAAATCTCAGAGTTATTCTTAGTGAAGTAAAAAGTATTCCTTGCATTAAAAGTATTTTACATGTCCCTGCCATTAAGTAAGATTTTATCTTTCCTACAGTAAGCTTAAGGGGCAAACTTTGTACTTGAACTCTGGGGGAAATGCATGGAAAGTGCATTGTCTCTCAATTCTCACATAAAATAATAATGTAAGTATTATTACAAAAATTTAGTATCAGTTGCAACTTTTACTGGAACTAATTCTAACGTAAAGTTAGGTGGAGATTTTATATTTTTAATTAAAAACAAGTTTAAGCTGGAAAAAAAATAGGTCAAGGAAATGCAATAGATATTGCAAGGCAGCTTGACAATACTCGCTGCTTAACCCCCAAATACCCCTCAACTGTGCAGCCTGTTTCCATGGGATGAGGAGACAGGTGCCAGAATTTGTTGACTGCCCTCTGTGACTCCTTCCCAACTAGTACAGAGAGCCAGAATGCGAAAGGAAAGGCTGAGCGGTGAGAGTCAGACTCAGAATGGACTCCCAGCTCTTCCTAGCTATGTGACCTTGACACTGAACAGCTTAATTTACCTTCCTAAATCTCATCTATTAAGCAGGGAATGATATTACCTCTCTATCACTGAACCACAGTGAAGTATTGATCAGAGGAGAATCTATGGTTTGGGAGGAGAGGAGATGATTCGGGAGACATTCTGCAGGGCAGTGTGCCCTTGGAGTAAGGGGAAGGTAGGAGGAGGGCAAAATGAGAGGGAAAAAATGGAAATCAGTGAGTACTTTGTATTATTTTACCTCCAAGAGCAAGGCAGCAAGAGCAAAGGAAGACTCAGACTGTCAGATTCAAGTTGTGGGTTTGGTCTGTACTGAGCCTATTCCATTACCCAGGTGCCTCAGCAAGATGCCTCTGATTTCTCGTAATTGCATTATAATGAGACACCACATGAAAATAAAATAAACCATCATCAGGGGTGACACCAAAGTTTACTTGGTTCCACCTGGAAAAAATCTGGGGAGTAGTTTACCCATGTCATGAAGGGGAAGAAAATTAGTTCTGCAAAAAAGGGTCAACTACAGCCCATGTATCTAGGAGAGAGCTTTATATGCCATGTAACACTACCTTTATGGACTGGGTTTGGTCAGTGTTCGGTAACATATTTATGCTGTGGTGTCAAGTCTATGCCAGTCATTGCTTAGAGGGAAATGGCTAAATAACTGAGAGACTGGGGAAAAGGATGTTCTCCCCTGGTCTGTTAAGCTTCAGACCAATACAGATGGCAAGGTGGGAAAGGGACCAGACTGTCCACAGGAAGAGACAGGAACAACCACCAGTTGCTATTCTGCAGTTGTGAAAATTAAGTAAGATCACGCATGGAGGGTACCTGGAACACAGCACTGTTCTTGTTGGCAAGAGCTGCCACTGTTACTGGTACTACTGCTGGCCTCTTCATCTAGATATACACTTCTTCCAGCTTAAAGTCTGTTTTTGCCTGCAACCTTATGATCAGCCTTCTGACAGACTGCAAAATAAGCCATATGCACGAAAGCATTCAACAACAATTAAGAGAATCACCAAAGACGTGGCAAACAAAAGGCTTTTCGTCACGCTGCTGATCCCAAAAACTGTAAAATTCCAGACACATCAGCGGTCCCAGCTCAGTTTCTCCTTACTATGTGGCTGTCTCCTCCTCGGCCTTCTCCTGAGCCCTACCCAACTTGACTGATTGTCCTTTCCCTCCCAAGACCCTCTAGTTATTTCCTTACCCTTCTGTATTCTTTGGACCCTCAATTCTTTTCTCCCTTATTATGCAGAGCCATCTGTCACCTGCCCAACCTTGGGAATCTAACTTACAGACCCCATCCATCAGCAAAGGAGGGGCAGCATTTAACTACAAGATTATTCCAAGACTATTCCAACTTAAAATAGAATGTTTACAGCTGGTGGAGTGGCCCAGGTTTGTAACCCCAGAATTCTGAAAGCTGAGGGAAGAATATCGAAAATTTAAATTCCTCCTGGGCAATTTAGCCAAACCCTGTGTCGACAGAAAATTAAGTTAAATTAAATTTAAAAGGCTGAGAATGTAGCTCAATATGAACACCCTGTGTTTAATCCCTAGAACTGCGAATCAATGAATGAATGGTTTCGATGCACCATAATCATCTTTAGTCAAACTACTCAATCTTATAGCGACTTTTTATTTCCTCACCTAGGAACTGCTTATTAGCAAAACTTCACTCTTCAAATCTTATACCAAGTGCCTCTCAGCTCTGGTCTGTTAAGGCACTTTCATACTGTCTCTTCTCAAGTATCAAACCTGTAGCTCAACTTCTGTGGTCCCAGGATATCAGTTAGTTAATACAGACATTCACATCCATGTTTATTTGCTGTACAAAGAGAAAGACTGGGCAAGAAAAAGCAAAGTAATTAATGCCAAACTTGAAACCAGACACAAAATAAAAGCTTATCCCTTCTCATTGTCTTAATGCTAAGTCACAAGGTGGCCTACACTAAATGTGTGTATGTCAGAGCTCTGCGTACACAGGCACCCAAGTGTACAAAGCAGAAAAAAGCAATCCTAAGACCCAAAGTTGCTCTCAATATTTCAAAGGGTTGCTGTACATGAATAAATAAATTAGTATGCTATGATATATTATTCAGTAATCTATGCTAAATCATTATTAATTGAGATTTATCCAAAGAGTTACTTCTTGGAGCTTTTGTCTTCTTCATTCTCCCTCTGAAGATTTAATTCTAAACACAAGAGGAAGAGAAGAAAAAATGATAGCAGACATAACCCAGTCAAAAACTTGGATTTATGGAGTACAACCTTGAAAATATTTTTTTAAAACATCAAGCATGTGAATTAAAGCTCCCACCAGGAAGCTATAATTTACACAGCAAGCACTTGGCAGGTAATTCGAGCACACTGTGATACTGGTAGCTAGGGGATCCTCTTCTCAGAAAACCAGACCCTTCCTGTGACACCAGGAGGTGAGAGAAACACATTCAGTTTGTAGCAAGAAGGGGTTGTTTCCTGTTCAATGGCTGTCTGATAATAAAAACAAACAAAGAAACAAAACAGAACAAGTAAAGAAAAGGTGGTTCCCAGCCACAGTGTAAACTTGATCCATATGAAAAGCAAAAGGCAATGAAGCCTTAGACAGTTGGTCCCATACAGAGAAGCTACCATGGTTGCAAAGTTGCAGGCAAAGTGAAAGAAAATGAAAATACAAGTCAAGGGTAAGCTTTTGATATTTTAGAGTCATTATTTTCATTTGATTAGATATTTTTCAAACAATCCATTTTAATTTGAAGGGTGTAGAAAATATATTATCTGCAATTTTTTTTAATTTCTTGGTTGATGGCAAGTAATAAGAATTTGGACTTCTGTCTCTGAAGATGTATAATGTATTTCACAACTAGCCTGAGTCCAATCACACCATCCTGAAAGAAAAAGCCTACTTAAACCTAGGCTTTGGGAAAAAGCATGAAAGACTATTTTTGCTTAGAATAAAACATAGGTCTCTTTCCCACCCTCTGCCTTACCCTCAAAGAATAGATCTTTGTAAAAATAAGAATTTTCTGAAATTAGAGGTAGTGGTAGATTCCAATGATACTGGTTGACTTCTAGCAGGCAGTAACAATTACCAGCATTTGTGAGCCTGGAAAGCCCTATTTTTGGTTGTATAATTAACTGTCTTGATAGAGAATTCTTTGGGTGGTATGCACCTTATCTATGAGCATGGTCTCCAAGAGAATGGAATTACTCCCTCTCGTTCTGTTCAAATGTGTTATTTTCTCATTGTTGAACTCTTTGGAACTTGGTACCATATTATCCCTTACTTTAAGTTCATGCTTTTTCTCAGAAAACATAGAAACTGAAGTTCTAAAGAATTGACTGATGAGCAAAACCATGGCAATGAGAAAAGTTATTAAAATAGGAATCAAAAACCTTGGGTTCTGGGCTCAGTTGCATTATACGTAGTATGCAATTTGCACCACCAAAAGGGCTAAAGACTCTTTGTCTTCAGCAACAACAACAAAAACCCCAGAAAAGTTACTACCATAAATCAGAAAGCATAAACCGGCAGCCCTTATATTCTTCTGCCTGTGCTTTTGCATTTGGTTAGCATGCTAATTTTTTAAGTTAGCAGATTTCAAAAACAATTTCATATTTACAGGTTTTTCTTGAAAATTTGTCACAGCTCATATAAAATAAAGCTATGTTTGTTAAAAATTGCTTTTCATCAAGAGAGCATGGGCTCTTGGATTTCCTGCGTCTTCGCCACTCTCGATGATACACATACACTTAAGCAAGGTGAATTAAAGCATCTGAGCTTACTGGCCTTAGTCTAGAAGAGGCAAAGGTTGATGAACAAGTGACCATGAGGCAACAAAGAGCACGGAGAAGCCACAGACACCCATCAAATACTGAAGACTTGAACATGTAGGCACATTTACAAATGGATCACAACCTCCTGGTAGGCAGTCTCCCCCTTCACTGCTGGATAGACAATAGATAAATAAATAGCAAGAATACATGTGATATATATTTAGATTGCACATTAGACTTTAAAATCTCTGCCTAAGTGAATGCATTAGCCCGTGTTTTCTGTTTATGTCTCCACAATGCCATGGAAACACAGTGCTGCATCCTAATGGGCCTCTCCTGGCAATAAATAAACAAAGTCTTTGTCTATTCATGTTTCGATTTCTTTCCTTTTTTATGTAATTTACAATTTCAAAAAAAGAAAACAGATCGTGGTGTTTTGTTGTTGTTTTCCTGTCTGCCCCTTCCAGTTTCCTGTCTTGCAAAGCACATCTGCACAGAATACAAAATGCACCTTCTGGTGGTGGTTGAAATCAAACCAGCATTGTCAGCATTCAGAGAGCTGCAGACTCCCGGCCTGACTCATCTTTCCCATTTATAAAACACCACGATAATTAAACTCCATAATGAAGATCTTGAAGCATTTCAGTCTAACCCAAAGAGCACTTAATACAGTTGTTTAAGGTCAAAATTGATATAAAACAAAGTCTCATGGGGCTTGCCCTCCTCAAGTTTAAAACGCAGTACCAAGTCCATTTCTATACACAGCAACAGCAGAAGGCACCCTTAAATAGCTCCTTGATGTTAGTGACACGCTTTCGCCTCCCTGGCTCCAGGAGCAGACAAGCCCTGGCTACCACATGCAGGGGCAGGGAAGAAACCTGAAGCTCAAAGTGCTGGGAGTACAGCGACACCCAGACCAGCTCCGTGCTGTCTGGCACCTGCTATCCCGTACCACGAGGTAACTCAAGACTTAGAAAGGCAGATTTCTATCTGCATGGAGAGCTGGACAGATTTGATTAGGTAGCTCAAATCTGCAGAGTCCCTTGGATCCGTGAGCAGGAATCTCAATCACAGGAGGAAGGACATGCAGCAAGCGGGTCACAGGCTTCTTTGCAAGCCCTTGGGGTGAGTTCCTGTGGGGACTTTGCTAGCCCAGTCTGAAGCCGAGCATCACCTGCCGGACAGTCCAGCTGGTAGAATTTGCTCTGGCCATATCCCAACTGCAGACATCACACAGTGGACTCAGGGCCAGAGTCTGGCAGGTCAGGCCTATTTTCATTAGTCTCAAAAAAGCAGTCTGTGGACCAGGTTTCAAAGCATTTGCAAAATAGAACCATCATAGCATCCGCCCAAGGAGAGACATTTTTCATCTTACATTTTCAAATGCTGAATCCCAAGTCAGAAACCAAAGTGTCCACACAAATGCCTTCCTAGTTAATATTGAAATGTTATGAGCTTTGATTTTCTAAAGTGATATATAATAACCTGTCTATCTGAATTATGATTCCATATCCTTTATGAAATAATGATATCAACAACAGTATTACCATATAACACCATTAGGTACTTACCTTGAGCTTCTGAGATATTATTATTTCCTTGTCACAGATGAGGCAAAGTTTCAAGAGGTAAACAAGATGGCCAATGTCAGAAAGCCAGTAAGAGGCTGAGCTGGGATGAAAACAGTTCTTCTTACTGCAAAACTCAGATGTCTTTCTCCCACATTTTTTTTTTTTTTTTTTTTTTGCAGCACCGGGGATTGAACTCATGACCTTGAGCTTGCCAGGCAGGTGCTTAGACCCTGAGCTAGATCCCCAGCCCTGTTTTTGAGACAGGTTTTCACTATGCCATTCAGGCTGGCCTTGAGCTCACTTTGTAGCCCAGGCTGGTCTCGAACTCACAACGATCCGCCTGTCTCTGCCTCCCAAGTGCTGGGATTACAGGCGTGAGCCACCACGCCCGGCTCTCCCACATTTTCTAAGCTCCTACTAAGGGCTCTGCACAGGGTTGGGATGTTTTATCCATATGGTGTCAACTTTTTAATTTCTGTGACTCACTTTATCTTAAATGGAAACTCCATTAGGACTGGGTTTTCCTATCCCAGGGGCAAGGAAGAAAGGACAAAAATTGCTATTTTATTTATCAGGACATCTCCCTTTTGGGGACAAATTTTTATTATTTTGTGTACAATGTCTCCACATGCTGCCTCTCTCAGATCATCTGTCTGTGGGGCTCATGTTTTTGCTTTGTATTGTTTGTCTTATAAGCTGGACGAAGTCGCTTACACATAGTCATAGTATAAATGCAGGCATATCTGCCTTATTG
>RJWT010043203.1:0-12006 GCA_004365215.1 Cuniculus paca | reverse complement strand
AAAAAAAAAAAAAACAGGACTTAGAAAATTACTAAAGCTCTTTAAAATTCTTACTTTTGTGTTTTCTTTGAAACTTAGATTTTTCTCTTTCTGTCATTCCCTAATCTGATAATCACTGCCTAACATAGTAGAACTTAATTAGCAGGTGGAGAGACTGTAAGTGGAACTACTTTTGTAATGGGAGAAAGTTACAGGACACGTGGATGAAGAGGTGACCTTCTTTGTCGTGGCCTTCTACATGCAATGTGTAGGGGAATCTTGATCTAGGTGACTTTTGTTCCTTTAATTTGGGTACGAGATACTAACTAAACATTGGGACTAAATTGCAGTAGATGTTTTATAGTTTTTTGTAAGATTCTAGAGCAGTATTTATATCTCTCGAGTTTTGTCTGCCTTTGTCAGATTTTCTCCCACTGGGCTTCTTTCACTCATGGATTCTTATTCATGTGCAAAGTGAGTTTGTTATGGCACTTCAGGAAACTCAATCCCTGATAATTTTCCAGTAGATATTCAATATTGTTAGTAAAATGTAGTATGCACATACCAATAGATTATAGGATTTGATAAACTTTGTAATGTTATTGTTACGGTTTGTATATAGATGGCCCCCCCAAGCCTCATGTAGTCATAGAACCGGCTGAATCTAACATGTACGATTGATTCATTGTGTAGTACTGGGATTGGTGGTGTGAGCTCTGCATCCACCCAGGGGTGGAGCCGACATACAATGTAAGGTCAGAATGGGGGCGGGTTCTCTCTCTTTGGCGCAATTTGCTCTTTGGCGTGGTTCACTCTTGCTGCTTGCAGCCGCCGTGAACAGCAGTGCCTCAGCCAAGCCACCCTGCCTTGGAGTCAGCTAAGCATGGACTAAAAGCCCCAAAACTGTAAACTAAATAAACCTCTCCTTCCTTCACTTTGAGCATCAGGTATTTTGTCTCAACAATGAGAGAAAAAGTAACTAAGACAAAATTTGGTACCAGGAGTGGGGTCATTGCTGTGACTGTACCTGACCATGTGGTTCAAAAGCTTTTGGGAATGACTTGTGGGAAGAATTTGGAAAGATTCAGACATGTCGCCTGAAATAGAAGCCCTGGAACAGCTTAGGCTGTTCTGTAGTGGAGATTCTAATCAGAGCTCAGGAGACCAGAAGGCTAATACAAAACCTGCCGGTAAAGACCAGGCTCAGGAGGTTTCTGCTGGGAAGAAGGACTACATTGGTTGTTGGACTCCACATGATGTGTGCTATGGCTTGGCAAAAAGTTTGTCTGCATTCTGCTCGTGTCCAGAGATTTTGCCTGAGACTGAGATTAAGGGCGATAGCCTGATTAATCTGGCAAAAGAAATTTCAAGGCAGTCAAATGTTGAGACAATGGCATGGCTATTTTGGGGGATTTTTAGCCAGATTTATGTTGGAAATCAAAAGCAAGGAGCCCAACAGGGTGATTTAAAATATGAATTTAATCCAAAAGCTGTGGACTGTAAAGATGGAGCTGAAACCTCGGTTGCTGAGAAGGAACAGAATACAAAATATGGCCTACAGGCATCACAGGAAGAGGCAACGGGTCTCCACCCTTTACAGCCTCAAAGATACAAAAATAAAAGACTTTGCCTGGGGGAGAAAGCTGCAGAGTGCCACATTCGAGAATGGCAACAGAGGCCACAGGAGGTTCCAGAATGGCGACGTAGAGAATCTATTCCTCGCAATCAGGTTTAGGGTGCCCAGCAATCCAGGCGCTCGACCCCTGGGGCCAAGAAAAAGGAAAGCCTGGCTACTGCTCCAGCCAGCAGCAGACCTTGGCAACATCTATGTGACGCTGGTTTTAGGCGCATAAAGAGGCTCCCACCCCAATTTCAGGGGGCCTGAGAGGCCAAGCAATGCGCCCCTGAGAGGGCAATATATGAAACTGTGAATGTAAAACCACAGTGGAGACCCCAGAAGTTTAAAAAAGCCAAGAGTGTGGATCATTTAAGAAAAGCTACAATGGAGGAACAAAGCCAACAAGAGAGAGATACTATGGGAGTTAAAACCCCTACAAGTGCCATGGGGATGGAACCACATAAGCCTTTGGAGTTCACAATTTGCCACAGATTGCTTCAGATGCTGGACATACAGCTACAGGACTTTACATTTATCCTGCTGGATTTTGGACTTACTTTGGTTCCAATGCTTTGTATTCCCGTTTGTCACTTCTGGAATGGTAATGTCTACCTTGTGCCATTGCATGTTGGAAGTGTTTAACTTTGTTTTCATTTGTACAGGGGCTTGCAGCTAAGAGTTTGCCTTAGATCTCGGAGGAGACTTGGGACTTGGACTTCTCAGCAATGCTGAAACTGTTAGGACTTTGACAATTCGTGGAGATGGACTAAATGCCTTTTATATAAGGGATATACATGAGTCTTGGGGGGCCCAAAGATGGAATGTTATGGTTTGTATATAGATGGCCCCCCCAAGCCTCATGTAGTCATAGAACCGGCTGAATCTAACATTTATGATTGATTCCTTGTGTAGTACTGGGATTGATGATATGAGCTCTGCACCCACCCAGGGGTGGAACCGACATACAATGTAAGGTCGGGATGGGGATGGGTTCTCTCTCTTTGGCACAGTTTGCTCTTGCCACTTGCAGCCGCCATGAACAACAGCGCCTCAGCCACTCCACCCTGCCTTGGAGCCAGCTAAGCATGGACTAAAAGCCCCAAAACTGTAAACTAAATAAACCTCTCCTTCCTTCACTTTGGGCATCAGGTATTTTGTCTCAACAACGAGAGAAAAAGTAACTAAGACAGTTACATATGAAAATAATTAAAATAGTCCTCAAAATTAAAATTAAATTTCACATGCTTACATTCCTGTTATTGCACCCTTAATAGGGGTAAAGTGTTTGCCTAGCTGTTTCATGAATTTCACACCCTGTAACTTTGTTTTAGAAATTTAGAGTACTTGAATATTAATTTCTAAGAAAATATTGAAGTGGGGATGAAGTACAGTAATTTCTGAAAGATTGCATATATCTAAATCTTGTAAGGTTCAGGATTTGACTGGGAATTGCTAATAAGAGAGAGTCATTCAACAGTGGCTCCTGCTGATGAGAGTGTAGAATCCTCTGAAAGGGGAAAACGGAAAGGTAACATTTTCTTCAGGGCTGAATTCTGAGAAGCTACTTGAAATAATTTATATTCCATTTTTAAGAGTTATCTGGAAAGATACGACTTCTTCTAGGTGATAAATTTAGATTCATATTTGAAGTATTGTCACCAAAGATAACTGGAAGCTGAATCAGTTGGACAGGGTGCTGGTCTGTAAATGATACACTAAGAAGCTATCCCAAGCCAGAATGTAAGCACGCATCTGTAATCCCAGCAGTCTGAGAGGCTGAGGCAAGAGGATTAGAATTTCAAGTCAGCCTAATCAACATAATGACTTAATGAGAGAGATCCTGTCTCAAAAATAAATAAATAAATAAAAATTTTAAGAAGAGCTAGGGACACAGTTCATTGTGAAGGCCCTGGGTCCAGTCCCCAGTGTGAGGGATGAGGGGTGGGGCATTTTTTTTTAACAGAAAAATGTTTCAAGTATGTAACTCTGTTTTACTTAATTATTTATTATCCTTTGCAGATTGCCACTAAAGTACATCACTAGATTGGAATTAAAGCTATTCTTTAACATTGAAAAAGTTGGAAAATATATATTAAAAAGATCAGATGCAGGAAGATCACTAAGGACTCATTATACAAGGATAGTTAATACTATTTCATAATTATAGTCACCTTTTTTTTCTTAAACACACCAGTTTAGGGCAGAGGTATTAGGAATATAGAGCAATTTAGAGAAGTATTTTAAATGGAAAAATTGTTTAATTCTTAAACCATACATTTATTGTATTTCCATTTGTCTGATCTGATTGACACAATTTTAACTTTAGGAGCTGTTGATTTTTTAAGATTCCAAGCTACTCTTTTAATACAGGTAACTGTATTTCTACTTTCCTGATACATTTCCTTGTTTCTTTTTGGACAGGGGCTAATACAGGAGATCAATGATTTGAGACTGAAAGTTGGTGAAATGGACAATGAGAGACTTCAGTATGAAAAAAAGCTTAAATCTACCAAAGTAAGTTTCTCACTGGTTTAAGAGAAAAACAAAGGAACATTTTAAACAAATGGCTCCACTATTCATCTATGATCAATAATAGAAATAAAATGTGTTTCTACTATATGATAATGAAGTTATTTTCCAAGCGAATTAAATTTTTCCCCAAGCTGTCAGTCTCCTTGAACAACCTGCACACTATTGTTTTAAATAAAAAGCAAAGCTTAACTAATCTGCCAGAATGCAACCTGCCATTTCTCTGGAGTTATCTAACCTTCTTGAAAATTGATGCTATTTTCATGGTTACTTAGCTTGTCTTTTTCTATCTAGTTTTCTTTCACTCCTTTGTCTCTCTACCAGTCTTTAATGGCCAAACTTTCTAGCATGAAAATCAAGGTGGGTCAGATGCAGTATGAAAAGCAGCGGATGGAACAAAAATGGGAGTCACTGAAGGTGTAGTAGACTTGGAATGATGGGCTCTACAGCCTGTTGCTTTCTGGCTTGTGTTGTTTTGCTGTGACGCTGTTTTTAGTGGTATGTGCACTCATTTTGTGTGTCTGTCATCTGTTTATGAAAAATATGCACAATGCTGATTAAAGGATCAGTGAGAGCCCTAATATTCTTTTCAGAAATATCTGAATAATTAGTGAAAAATAATAGAAAGGTAAAATAATAGACTAAATCTAATCTTCTTAGACTGTTTGAACTCCAGGCATTGTAAAATACTTACAAAAGTTCCCTTGTAAAAGAATTGTATTTCACTCAGTGGCATAAGCGCCTGCCTGGCAAGCGCGAGGTTGTGAGTTCGATCCCCGGTGCTAAAAAAAAAAAAAAGAATTCTATTTCATATAAATAATAGAGACTTTCCTCTTTCAGGACTTTTTTGAAAGTAGATATATAAAGAAACTAACTATATCATGGCAGTGAATAGAAATTACTGCAGCACAGTGAGAACAACTCTTGCCAGGGTTGCTAAAATGTATTATACTTGATGTCCACTCTTACCCTAAGCTAAAATTTCGGGTTTCATCAGTGGGCTACGTTTCCTCATCTTGTTAAGCATAATAAACATATGTAGAGACTCTGAAAATAAAATGCAGCATCAAATATAAAGGCATGCATAGCTCCGTTTTCTGTGTTAAATACAGCCAGCAAGATGTAAAGCAAGATGTAAATTTGCTAATGCTAGTTCTTTACTAAAACGAAACTAAAGTTTAAAGTGTTAGCAAATAGAACAATATAGTCACAAGCTTCTGCAGTTTCATGCAGTTTAAAAAAAAATAAGACTTAAAATATCTGTTTTAGATTTGCTTTTCCCATTTCTGTAGAAGATACTGTCCATAAGTGATGAGGATGAATTAGTTCGTCCCATGATTTCCTACCTTGTCCACTGATTAAGCTCAGTTCTTGTCCAGGCATGAGAGCCATCTTGAAGTGCTCAATGAATATCAAGCAATTCTTTTCCAGTCTGCATTTTATTTGGCTTTTATGACGCTATGTAATTTTGATTCAATTATCTCTTTTATTAACTTGGTCAGATTTTTAAATTTAACATAAGAGCTAAACCTTAGGACCATCCTAGTCTTGATTATATTTTACAGAAATTCTTTTTTTTTTAATCTTTTTTTTTTTTCTTTCTTTTTGGTACCAGGGATCAAACTTACAACCTCACGCTTACCAAGCAAGCACTTGAACCGTTGAGCTAAATCCCTGGCCCCAAAATTTCTTTTTAATTTCTCACAAACTTGAAATAATGGTACCATAATTATTATAAATAAACTGGACCTAATAGTCTTATTTCCTCCTTATCATTGCCACTAATTTCTGATATTTGTGTCTAAATTCATGCAGATTTTTGTTTCATTCTCACAATCCAATTATTGATTTAAAGAGTTAATATATTCTCTAAATATTCCCTTTACTCATAAACTACTATTTTAAAATGGACTCACAAATTGTAGGATGAACTGGCATCTTTAAAAGGGCAACTAGAAGAAAAAGAATCTGAAGTGAAAAAGCTGCAAGAAAAAGTGGTTTGCAAGATGAAAGGAGAAGGGTTCGAAATTCTTGATAAAGGTGAGAATGTTCAAGATTTATTACCCTACTTTTTAAAAATCATCCAAAATCTAGAAGAGAAGGTGATGTTAGTCAATGTGTAGGTTTAGCCAAAGGAAAGAAAGAGTGGCAGAGCCTCTCAGGCCAGCGAGTCTCAGCTATACTGCAACAAGGGATCCATGAGGTGTTTCTTGAGCGTCTGGAAAAGGGCCCTTTTGTATCCTACTAAAATTCACTTTAGAGTGCTAAATCGTTGATTTTTATCAACTTGGACAAATTACAATAAAAAGGAAGTCAAAGAATAAACAAGGCCCATTACTATGTCAAAAGATTGCTTCTCTGAATTGAATTTGAGATAAGATAAAGTAAGGGATTTAGAAACCTTTCCTGCAGAAGAGAAGAATGGAAAATCAAGAAAATTTCTTATAATGGTTGAGCCATCAACATTTTACAGAACAAAAATACAGGCTTACTCTGTTTTTAAATAAATATATTAATTCACCCAAACTTTTTCTTAACTGGGGAGACTTTTTGAATATAATTATATGGGACTCTGATTTATATTGTGTTATATAAGCCGGAAAACAATTGAATGAATTTTTTTGGTACTGGAGAATAAACCCAGGGCCTTCACACTAAGCCACATCTCTACCTTTTCTTTCTTTTGAGAAAGGGTGTCACCCAGTCACTGAATTGCCCAGGCTGGCCTCAACCTTAGGATCCTCCTGCCTCAGCCTCCCAGAGTGCTGGGATTACAAGCATATGCCACCACGCCTGACTGAAGGAAACGTGCTTTTCAAATAATCCTATTTGAAAACGTGTGTAACATCTGACAATGCTAGGTCGAATTCAAACTGTCTTTGTAATTGCAAATGATGGTTGTAGCACTAAATTATTTCTGGCTCATTTGAAATGGAACAGATTTCAGTTATTGTAGCTTCAGCTCATTTTTATTCATTATATGAAAACGAGTAACATTTTTGTCTCTATAATGAGAAATTTGAGTTAAATTACCTCTAAAGTTCCTTGGCTCTAGAATATCATGACTTCAAGTATCTGTTTGTATCACAATTCCCTATCCATCCGAAAACCCTCAGAGAGTTGTATTTTTCCCCCTGTATTTTGGCATTGTGTAGAATATTTTTAAAGAGAATGGAGAAATAAGCCATGCTTTTAAGATTGATTGGGGCTTTAAGGGAGGGAGTAGAGGTTGAACCCAGGCTCTCACACATGCTAAGCTCAGGTTCTGCCATTGAGCTATACCCCCGCCCCCACTTTAGAGTTTTAAGAGTAAAATAGGATCTGAGGACTTGTGGGCAGGAGAATTTATTAGAGTAGTGGTGCTCACTGATTTAAGGACTGGAACCAATCTGTTGAACTACAGTGCACAAGTAGATTAACACAAGAGATTGAGAGCCTGTGATTAGACTTCGTTACAGTCTAATATTAGCAAATCTAACTAACTGCTTCATTCATGGCTCATCTCATTAAACAGAAGATAGACCATTTCGGTGTTGCTGAATTTGAGTGGTGAATTGGATAGGACACAGTAGTATACTAGTCATGTTCCAGAGAGCCAGTGATTGAACTGTGGCAGAAATGTAAGAAGCTTCCAAAAGAATATTACTTAGTTTTTCATCACACATGATGTAAGACACAGTTGCTTGTAAGTCAAATTTTCATGTGAAAAAAAGCAGATTCAGAAAAAGGATGCTGGGTGTGGTGGAGCACGCCTGTAATCCCAGTACTTGGAGGCTGAGGCAGGAGGATCACCATGAGTTTGAAGCCTGCCTAGACTACATAAGTGAGTTCAGAGCCAGCCTGAATTATATACCAAGACCCTGTCTCAAAAAAAGAAAAAGAAAAATGACCAGAGGCAGTAGCTTGAATTTAGGCTTTCTCATCAGTTAATGGTACATTTTCTTTCAAACCTCACAGAGTATTATTTATCCTGAAGTCACAAAATAGTGCTTCATATTCTGTTTTTGTGAGGTTAGGTTCCTTTTATTTTAGGTAAAAGGAGATAATATTTATTGTTGCAATGTGTGCTAACTTCCAACTCAATGGATTTTTCTGCACAGATGAAAATTTTAAAAAGAAGTTCAAAGAAAAAAGTAAGGTTTTTGGTGTACTTCTACTGGCCTTTACATTCACCAGGAGTACTACCTTGTTCATTGCATGTGTTTTAAAACATTTCTGTTGTCAAAAATGTATAGTTGCTTCATCAATAAGCCCACCATTTCTTCAGAGTATACAAAACAGAGGCTAGACAGACAAAAACAAGGGGGTAAAGATCATCACGAACATTTTGCCTTATTCAGCCCGCTTGCTCCACAGTTACAACAGGGCAAATGTAAGTAGAGATCAGAAATGTTTCCTCTGATGATATAGTGAAGAGGAGAAAATAGGGGCTGGGGATTTAGCTTAGCGGCATAAGCGCCTGCCTGGCAAGCGTGAGGTCGTGAGTTCAATCGCCAGTACCCCCCCCTCAAAAAAAGAAGAGAAAATAGCATTTATATTGTTATGCAAACCCACTGTTTAAGATTTACCACAGTTGAAAGATCCTTTTGAACTTTGCTTTTGCTTTTTCATGCTTTGAAGTCCATTATTTGGCTATATTAGACATTTCTTTATATCCTCTTGTGGTTAATAGAAGAAATTTTATTTAGGCTGATTCATGGAGTCTGGATTTATGACACATAAAGATAAATCTTTAGTGGATTGAAAAAAAACTTTAATGGATTCTTTCCCTCAAACACTGAATCAGTAAGTCAAAGGTATTTGCAAAAGAAAGAAAGATTTATAATTTAAAATGTCAGTATCAACTGCATTGTTTTAAAAATTACTGTTTTTCTCCGAAGGGTGTAACTGTAAATGAATTTATTTTTATTTCAGTTTTTTAAATTTATATCACTTTTGGTTGAACTTTTTGTCTTTAAAATATTTTAGTTTTTTATCATCCAAATAACATGCTTTTTGTATTTTGAGTATCAAATTATAAGAAAAATCACCCTCAGCTTACTTTGCCCTTATGTCTTGAAATGTTTTAAACTAGTGTGGAAATGAAGTTTATAGATGAAGCAAAGTACTTGCCCTTCTCTGTGGAATCTACGTGCGGCTTCTGAGCATGACCACTGTGTGAACGCCACACTCCAGCGGGCTCTCCCACGCGTGTCTGTGTCTGGGGTATAACTGAGTGCCATTCTCTCTGCTTTAGTCATTATGTGTACCATTCATTACTTTCCACTCACTGTTTTATAGCTTCTTTCTATTTAAAAAAAAAATCTGTGTTTTTTATGTTTACAGCACCCAAGTTCTGTCTTCAGTGTTGTGAAGAAAATGTTGCTGTGAGGGAGGATAGTTAGCTCCCATTGTTTTTCTTAGAGTGACAACTGTTTGGATGAGATAAGAGGTGTTTATCTTTTGGATAGTCTCTAAAGAGTGTATGGGTACTAAATGTGCCCCTTTTAAAAACCATTTAAAACAGATGATTAACATTTTACCTTAAGCCATTTCAGGAAGAGTTGTCTTGTACACATTAACTAAATTGATTTCTGATTTGGTATATTATTTTCAGATATTGAAGTGCAAAAAATGAAAAAGGCTGTGGAGTCTTTGATGGCAGCAAACGAAGAAAAGGTATCAGATGACCTTTAAATTTTGTTGTTGTTGTTGTTTTGGACTTTTTTAAGACAAGGTCTCACTGTCAGGCCTATCTTGATCTTACTGTGTAACCTGGGCTGGCCTGTGATCCTTCTGCCTTGGCCTCCGAGTGCTGAGATTACAGGTGTGTACCACCATGCCCAGCCCGTGTGGACTTTTTGGAACACCATTTTGACCATTGCATGCAACCCTCTAGTTTGAAATTACTGACAGTAAGAGGCAGCATTCTCTCTCCTTACCCTGGCATATGTAGTCTTGTTGCAGGAAAATTCCCAAGTCAAACAGAAAGGAAGACTCTTCCCACTTAGGAGATAAGAAGGCAGTGTTTAATCTTTACACCAGCAGACTGTTGGGGGGGGTCATTCTCACAGGCAACAGCCCTGATTTTACATAGAGTTTAGTTTATATAGCGTTTAGGAGTGAAAAGTACAAAGCAAGTGACAAAATGTTACCTAATTGGTTACATACATGTATTGACAGGCAGGCTATTCTTGAACAGATTTGTTGAAACAAAGGAATTATTCATCATAATATAGAAACATTACAGGAACAAAGGGAGGGAGCCCTTACAGGGTGAACATAGTTAAAAGTGTCCTTTGACTAGCCCAGGGTACCTTGAGGTATAGACAATTACTCTGACTCAGTGCTTATCAGAGGTTTGCAGCTGGGCTTTAGACACTGTCCAGGTCAGTTGAATTCAGCAGAAACTTGGTCAGAGACCTTTGATTGCTCTCTAATTTGTATCATGAAATATCTATAAGTTTGCTATTTTAGAAATATGTTCTTACATTATAATTGTGCCCCAACAGTCTCAGTGATGGCAGTTGTGATTATAGCAGTGTGCTTAGGAATACCAACTAGCTCCAATAAGAATCCTCCCCTACTTCTCCCATGAATTTAGAACATATTCAATGTTCAAACCATCAGAGAGGTTCTGTATTTTCAGTTGATAGTAGGAGGAAGTTGGTCCCATAGTGTATCTTAGAAATGCTGTACCAATCTATGTTAATTTTCATCTCTACATTATTTCCTTTACATTCCTGGCCTCTTTTCCATCTGAAATTGTCTCTTCCCTCTTGAGAAGTGGAATACCAGAAAATAGAGACACAGACTCCCTGAAACCATGTGTGGTTCTGGCATGTATTTTTAGTATATTGGCTTCATCATCTGTGTCTCCAGAGGTTTTTCTCCCTTACTGGCTTTTCTCACACAAATCTGGTATTGCGTCCTGCCAGGAAGTAGGGGTGCTGTTCCTCTGCAAGGCAGCATGTTTCTTGGTGGTCTCCAGCGCTGTCCATGTGTCACTATATGGTGGATCCGACAAGTACAAGCCAAGTTCTGTGTACAGCAAAGAACTGCAAAGTATACACCCGATGGTGAAGCAAAAGCAGCTGCATTACTGAAGGTGATAAATGATTGAGCTGTTTTTCACTCAGTCTGAGGCGGCTAGAAAAACATAAACAGCGCACCGAAAAGGGAGGAAAGAGATAAGATTGGGCACGGAGAGACCAGCACTCACAGGTGTGCTGTTCTCTGAAAACAAAGGCGAGGGGCGAGCTTAAATGTACTCTAATGGGGGAGGGCACAGGGCTGCTGACATGGGCTGTTCAGCAAGACGTGGCTGAAGCGGGTAGGAGCATTTGTGGTATGCAGGGGGTTTGGCAAAGGCAGTTTGGGAAGAAGAAACTGCAGGGGTTTCTGGGAAGAAGGAGCTAGACACCATTATGGTTCAACATGTGGTCGGTCACCATGATGGCTGGGCAAGTCTCAGGTGGGGGACCTATCAATAAACAGACCACTGCACACTGTGCAGACAAATCAGGCTTTCAGGCTTAAGAGCAAGAGAGGATTGGGTGTGGTAATCCCAGCACTTGGGAGGTTGAGGCAGGAGGATTGCTGGGAGTTTGAGGCCAACCTGGACTACAAAGTAAGTTCAAGGCCTGACAGAACTACATAACAAGACCATATCTCATCTAGCTAGATTAGATAGTTAGATAGATAGAGACAGAGGCAGAGACAGACAGAGACAGGCAAGCAGAGAGACAGACAGACAGCAAGAGGGGGAAAAAGGGGGCTGTGTGTGCACATTGTCCTGGGTTTATATAGTGTTCTTAGGGTGCTGCCTAAGCTCAAGTGGGTGGAGGGAGAGCAGTTAGGGAGGAATGGTCCCAGGGTGCCACCCCCCAAACCCCCGCCTA
>RJWT010043202.1:0-11985 GCA_004365215.1 Cuniculus paca | reverse complement strand
CTGTAATCCCAGCCCTCAGGAAGCTGAGACAGGAGGATCGTTGTGAGTTCGAGACCAGCCTGGGCTACAAAGTGAGCTCAAAGCCAGCCTGAACGGCATAGTGAGACCCTGTCTCAAAAACACCAGGGCTGGGGATCTAGCTCAGCGGCCTAAGTGCCTGCCTGGCAAGCACAAGGTCGTGAGTTCAATCCCTAGTGCCCCCCAAAAAAAAAAAAAAAAAATCCTGCAGTTCTGGCTAGTTACAGTATTTTATTTTCTTACCGTAATTTCCATGTGTTTTTCTGAAAACTGTAAGTCATTTGTGGGTTTAAGTCAAACATTCTTTTCCCTATACATTAGATAAAGCCCATAACCTGGGTTCTTTAATCAAAGAAAATTTATTGGCCTTTGTTGTCATTTAAATCAATAAAAATCAACATTTATCTGTTTTTACCCACCAATATAAATATTACTGAGGAAGGGCAAGAATGCTTAATTTTGAATGCTATTTTTTCTTGTGCAAAAGACCTCTTATTTATAACTTTTTTCATTTATAACTTTTGGAAGTTACAAAAAAATACTCCTCACTACATTGAAATAAAATATATTGAAAGAAATCAGAGGTCACTTTCAATCAATAAAAGTAACCCACACTTGCTGGGTATGGTGGTACACGTCTGTAATCCTAGCACTCAGGAGGCTGAGACAGGAGGATTGCTGCGAGTTCGAGACCAGCCTGGGCTACAAAGTGAGCTCAAGGCCAGCCTGAACCACATAGTGAGACTCTGTCTCAAAAACACAAGGGCCGGGAATCTAGTTCAGCGGCCTAAGAACCTGCCTGGCAAAAAAAGATAACTCATAATTTACTCTTACAGGAAATTATAGTACTTTTCAGTGGCAACACTTAAAGTATGGTCTACAGTAAGGTTCAATCGAATATTAAAAATTCTGTTTTATTACGTTAGACTCAGTTTTATTTTCTCTAAATGCAAAAAAGGCAAATACACCCAAGTAACAAGTAAAAAGGGTTTTGTTTCTTCTAATTCTGCATAACTGCTTAAAACAAAATTACAACATGATTCAATGTACACACTGAATGTTTATGTTTTCATGTTGCAACTAAGGGCTTAGCCTCAAGACAAAGGCTAAAGTATTATTACTTTTGTCCGTCTCTCTGTCTCTGTCTCTGTCTCTCTCTCTCATTTTGTGGAACAGGGTCTCACTCTGTAGCCCAGGATGGCTTTGAACCCACAGCGATCCTCCTGCCTCAACCACCCAAGTGCTGGGGTTACAGGTGTGGGCTACCATGACCAGCACTGTTGTTACTTTTGTAGGAAATTTCTCAGGCTGTGCAGAAAAGGCTTATATACTTTGCATTCTTCAGAATTAATTCTGTGGAGGGAAGAGAAACCATTTTTGTTCAAAAATCAAAGTCCTGTTTCTCGAAGATAATGCAAAAACTAAAGAAAACACTGTTCAAAGTAGGTAAAACCAAAGGAATGGATTAGGAATTGGATAAATTATACTTGAAGGCCTTGAAAGGAAAAGCTTTAAAAATTCAAAAGAATGGGAGCCTGTTACAGGAACTGACCGAGCTCCCAATGGCCAGGATGGAACAATTGGAGCAACAAAAACTGTAGCACTGGATTATAAACCCAAGTATCAAATAAATATGCACAAGTCCATCCTGACACAGAAAAAAAAATGTGTAAATGCACATATATATACGCAATGTATACATAAATAACTGGAATACTGGGGAACATAGCTCAGTGATAGAGGGCTTGTCCAGCATGCCTAATGCCCCAGGTTCAATTCCTAATACTGACAAGAAACAAAACAATAATAAAAACCAGGGGAAGAAATACAAATCATTCTTTTATAGCAATTTCTAGTATTTGTAAGTAAACCCTCTCCACCTTGGATGTGAGCTGTACCATGACTTTTTTTTTTTTTTTGGTCTTTTTGAGACAGGGTCTCACTATGCAGTTCAGGCAGGCCTTGAGCTCACTTTGTAGCCAAGGCTGGTCTCGAACTCACAATGATCCTCCTGCCTCAGCCTCCCAAATGCTGGGATTACAGGCGTGAGCCACCATGCCTGGCTTTGTACCACGACTCTTGAAAGAAAAAGAGTGTGAGAGGAAAAAACAGCAACTTTGTATAGAGAAAACCAGAAAGCATGGCTCAGCCCAGAGACCAAGGCTGACATCATCAATGCCAAGCAGTGTCCCCTATATCTGCATCCCACTTGCTGAGAAGGGCAATTCGCATCCAAGCTGTTCCTTCCCAACACCCACAAGGAAAACATAAATCCGAATTGAAAGACAGTCCACAAAACACCTCTGAGGCAATAGCCCTCAAAAGTGGCCAGGTAGTAATAAGCAAGGGAAGACTGAGAAACTGAAACGGACCAAAGGACCTGAGGGAGACAGGACAACTAAATGCAAAGTGGAATCCCAGGCTGGATTTTGGAACAAAAAGGATACTAATGGAAAAACTGTGAAATCTGAAATCTCCCAGTAGCTTAGGTAATAAAATAGTAAACATTGGTCTCACTGATTATTGTAATCACAGCAATGAAAACTACTTGTATTTATATAGAACTTTATAGCTCATAAAACTTAGGAGTAAGGGTATAACTTGGTGGTAAGGTTCTTGCCTAGCATGTATAAAATCCACAAAATAGACGCTTTGTAAAACCTGTTTATATTCATTAGTCTGATTCTGACATGGAAGTACAGTAAGACACTTATGTAGCAATGATGTTGTGTGCATCTTACAAAGCAGAAAAATGTCTCCTTCAAAGTTTTCTCATTTCTGCACATGTATAAAATCCAATTATAACCAAGCACTACTGGCAAATTAAAATTTAAGAGCTAATGCTGCCTTTGAGACCACGGTCTCTCTATTGGTGTGGTCCTTTGAAATTTAGCTTGCAAATCAGAGAGCCTTACCTTCTTTTCTGAGGATGGTCTAACTGCTGGGGCCCTTAAATACAAACCCATTCTTTGGGTAGAGTCCTGGCCTGGTCATTTGTGTGAACAAGTCCATCCTCGGTTGCATACTAAAATGCAAGTTGAAACAAACAGGATCAAAAGATGGACCAGTTGTCACTGTGGATGGTTAGTATTTCAACTAAAAATAGCTACCTACAAAAGAACAGGCTATTTAGACTGTAGGAAATAAAAGCACTGGTATAAAGCACATATGTAACTCTAATAGGAAATGTTCATTTCTTATTTAACATAAAAGTACCATCAAAATCCCTTCAGTGAATGAAGTTAGATTGAACATGTGGATTAAGAGAAAAAACAAAAACTCAGGAACAAAGTAAAAACCCTCAAAAACACCAGCCCACAATAATTCAGGACCCAAAATTTCAGATCTCATGAATAATACAATTTGAATGATGCTGTGGGCAGGACTGGATAGCATGTATTTGAGCACCAGTAATTTGCAAGCCATTTACAATAAGGCCAATCTACTCAACATCTCCCAACAACCCTAAGAGTTTTGCATAGTGTTAGATATGTCTGAAATCTCAGTCTAATTCTTTCAGTGCAATACCAAGTAAAAAATCCAAAGTGAGTGACCCAAAGAGATGATGATTAAGGTCAATACTTTGAGAAACAAAACCAGCATTTATTGAAAATGTAAAGGCATTAACAATAAAGTATAATGCAAACAGCAAATGAAGAAAGTTAAAGGAATTGTATTAGGAATCCCTGAAAATCCACTTCAAATAAGATGTTCATCAACTAAAATATGCACACATTTATTTTATTGAACAGAATGATGCCATCATTGCCAAATATTCTGAAGGTAGTTTGTCTTCATAAATTCTATTAATTTCATTTAGTAAAACAGACCTAACTCAGGTACCTTAACTCTGCAAGTGGGCAGTTTGATTATAGAACCTATGGCCCACATGCTGCTTTAGCCACCAAAATTTCTCCCTTTTTTAAAATCTTTTTTTTTTTTCCCAGATAGGGTCTCACTATGCAGTTAAGGCTGGACTTGAAGTCATCATGTAGCCCAGGCTGGCTTGAAGCTCACAGCAATTCTTCTGTTGACTGGCTTCCCTTTTCCTAAATCTTTGCTCCTCTAATCACACATGAATTATGGAAAACGCAAATCTGTAGCCAGGTGTGGTGGTTCACGCCTGTAATGCCAGCACTCGGAAGGTTGAGACAGGAGGATTGTTCTGAGTTCGAGACCAGCCTGGGCTACATGATGACTTCAAGTCCAGCCTTAACTGCATAGTGAGACCCTGTCTCAAAAAGACAAGGGCTGGGGATCTAGCTCAGTGGCCTAAGTGCCTACCTGGCAAGCACGAGGTCATGAGTTCAATCCCTGGTGCCACAAAAAAAAAAAAAAAAGAAAAAACACGAATTTGGAGTTTTCTGTTTACAGAAGAAATTCTGCCAATGGTAAAGAGAAAACCCATTTAAAAATGTATTTAAAGACAATCAGTTTATAAAATGACATACTATATTATCAAGTTCTACAGTCTTTTAATTAAAAGACAATGACCCTGAACAGCATAGTGTGACCCTGTCTCAAAAAGACAAAAGACAATGACAACAAATTTCACTCAGCTATTTTCTGGATACTTGCTTAAATACATAATTACTACATTAATAACCAGAAATAAAATTAAAACTTCCCACCAAATTAGCAACAGTGATAAATATACTATAGGTAAAGACAGATTACACTTAGGTGAACAGTTTTCTTTTCAATGAGTCACATACTGATTTTACCATCTTGTGACAAAACCAAATCCAACAAATCCAGAAGCACATAGTGACTGGCTATTATTTGAATAACTGCAAATAGAAAATAATAGGAAGGCATGGACTCTGAACAGTAGTAGAAAATGGGAGCTTTTATGTAATGATACAACATTGGGTTAGGTATAAATGTTTTGAATATGTGCCTCATAGCTCAAATTACCCAAGGCAAATACTGGAATATATATGGGATTGGATAGCTGAGGTTGCAATGCAATCTTAATTCATGGACCCAGTTTATAAATTCTAAGCACTTCAAAAATGAAGACTAAGCCAGATGCGGTGGTGCATGTCTGTAATCCCAGCACCTGGGAGGCTGAGGTGGGAGAATTACCATGAGTTCTAGCCAGCCTAGACTACACAGTGAGACCCTGTCTCCAAAAAACAAAACAAAACAAAACCCTACAGATTGCTATTATCTCCCTTTTGAAGCTTATCAGTTTTTGAGTCATAAATCTAGAAGTAATCCCTATTATGTCTATAGTAAAGTAGTTGGAATGCTGGATACAACACTCTATAAAAGAAATTGTGCTCTCATCAACTAATTCATGTGTAAAACTGCTTGATTTTATTTAGGGTGAATATAAATTAAGACTAAAAAGAAAATAATTCAGCTGACTGTTGAATTCCAAACTTCCTTTGGACTTTCTACAGTGGAAAAATAAAACACGAAAATGTTTTCTCTGTGAGATTAAGCAACCTTTCTAATATATTTCCAGTTGAATTTTATAATCTAACCAGTCAGATAGGAAGTTTGGAAGGTAGCATTTTTATCCATTTTAAGTCCTCCAGAGGCAGCATAATTGTTCAGGGAACTGTAAAGAATCTATTGATCCGTGGCTCACGCCTGTAATCCCAGCACTCGGGAGGCTGAGACAGGGGCATTGTTGCGAGTTTGAGACCAGCCTGGGTTACAAAGTGAGCTCAAGGCCAGTCTGAAAGGCATAGCAAGACCCCGTCTCAAAAAGGCAAGGGCCGGGGATCTAGCTCAGTGGCCTAAGTGCCTGCCTGGCAAGCGTGAGATCATGAGTTCAATCCCCAGTGCCACAAAAAAAAAAAAAAAAAAAAAAAAGAGAGAGAATCTATTGATCTCTGAAACAACTTAACGTTTAGAACAAGAATCTCACTGCTAGGGAAATATATGCTAAGCCAGTTGACAGCAAAAGAGAACTTTTGATTACCTTCATTCAGTTTTTCCCTATCATAGATTGTCTGTTTTTTTGTTTTGTTTTTTGGTACTGGGAAATTGAACTGAAGACCCTGTTCTTGCCAGGCAGGTGCATATGCCACTGAGCTATATCCTTGGCCCTTCTATCATAGGTTTTCATTATTTGTTTAAAAATATCCCTTGCCTGTTAAAAGCCCTTAGGACAATCTGGGGAATGTGGTAGGTCTGGGTCATGTGGCACCAAGAAAGATGCTTTTAGCTGGGGTCACAGCCCTCTGTGACCAATGGGTACCAAACTCACAAACTCATTCCCAGTGCGGCAGCCTGGCCAGATGCAGCCCCCACAGGCTGCACTGCAGATGCGCAGGGTCTACACTGCAGGCCTCCATTACTTGGCCTTCCCACCCTGCAGACTTGAGAAAGAGGACAATTTTTCTTAGTAGAGGACTAAAAAGACTACAAGTTACTGATCTTTGGCATAGCAGGAAAGAGATTTCAGACTTTAGTTTACTATATAACTCAAGGAAAGGAGTCTGCTCAGATGAATGAGCAATGAGTAGATTTGTTCACTACTACAGAGCACTCACTAAAAAACATCCTTTTTTTTTTTTTAATACTGAACCCAGGACCTTGAGCTTGCCAGGCAGGCGCTGTGCCACTGAGCTATATCCCCAGCCCAAAAAAACTCATTCTTCAGGGATGTCAGAAAACAGCTGACGACACAGGCAGGTAAAAATAAGTGTTAAGAGCGCCTCAGCTTCATTAGAATAGCATTACACGCTAATGACTCACTGGGTCTTTGCTAAGCAATGCTTTTGTTTGTTTTGTTTTCTCCTTTCCTCATATTAGACAGAGGCCATTGACCACTTTTGGTGGAGGGGTGCTTGGGACCAAGCCCAGTACTCTACTGCTAAACTACACTCCAAGTGCATGTGCTTAACAAAAACACAAGGACTGACTTAGCACGGGCTTGTAGGAGAGCTCATCCTTAGCCCCCTATTCTTAACGCAAACCCCCATGCTGTGGTGTGCCCCGAGAGCTCTCTCAAAAGTAGCACAGGTTTCAGAACAAGCAGCAACAGATTAAATAGAGAACTAAGCCAGCATGGAAAAGCCCTCATCTTGTGGAGAGGATGAATTTGAAGTCAGCTGCCTCGGCCCCAACTCTAGCTCTTTCGGCTGTCACAAGACAATCTATTAGCACAAGTACACATGCATGCTTCAGAGAATCCACGGCTTTGCTGGCGGTGTTCTTTAGGCAAATTGACTTAAATAATAAGGGTGCTGTGGGTATTTCTTCTTCAAGGTACTGACCTGGTAACCTTGGAAGAAGTTAAGAATTTCCTTAACTCCAGTATTGTAGGCCAAGCCCTGCATCCTGACCACCGTGCCGGGCTGTGGAGGGACACTGCTAAGACTGGCAGCTGTAGGGAAGTAGCCAAGACTATTAGGCGAACCTGGGGGGCTAAAGGGAGAGAAAGCACAGTGAACCAATAGGAACAGACAACGTTGAATATTTACTCTAAAAATATTAGTTACAAAAGGAAACAGACTTTCCTAAGATGATCTTTCTCGTACTTCTCAGACCTCTTCCCCAAGACAGGAAAGAACACCACAGCCTTTCTGTCTCACGTTTCCGCAAAAGCCCAAAGATGAAAGGCAGTGAGATTAATGCGGAGCTTTCCCAAATCTCTCAGATACTAGCAGGGAGAAGAGTGTTAAGCCTTCAGTCACTCAACCACAAAGCGCCACTTCCAAAGCCCAGCTCGCTGATGATTAACTGGCGAGTTCTAAGGAATACTAAAGCATGAAGAGACATGAATATAAAGGACGGAGAGGAACCATAGCCACAGAGACCAACGTGATTGCTCCAAAGAATGGACTGTTCAACCCAAATGTACAAGCAAATGTGTAGCACAAGAGTGATACAGTAAAGCAAAGTTTGAAAGCACCCATGAGTTTAAAATTGAATGATGGGAGGATTGGAAGGGATACAGAACAAACGGAACTGGCCACCATTAACACAAGGGACAGATGTATTAAAGGGTCCTCATGGTGTTATCTGCAGCAATACCGCTGAGGAACGCAAGCCAAGGGACACCTGGCTTTAGGCACAAACTCCAGGGACCACCACATTAGTTTCACCGATTAGTTCAATTCATTCACCAATTAGTTCACCAGCTTAACCCTCACACTGTTTTCTACCACAGTTGGTAGATTAATGATAATTAAAAACATACATGGAAAAATTTTCAGAAGTTATTAACTTAAGAAGCAATATAGACTCCCAGCTTTAGCTCATTATTAGCTTCTATTCATCTTTTGAAGTAGGTAAATTTCTTTTGTCTTTTTGAGACAGAGTCTCACTATGCCATTCAGGCTGGCCTTGAGCTCACTTTGTAGTCCCAGGCTGGTCTTGAACTCACAACGATCCTACTCCCTCAGCCTCCCGAGTGCTGGGATGACACGGGTGCGCCACCACTCCCAGCTTCTGAAGCAGGTAATTTTTCCATTTTGAAGATAAACATACACATAATGCTGGGCACTGAAACTCTCTGTGGGTGTCTGTCCTACCCAGGAACAACAGATGGCAGAGGAGGAATGCCATCAGCCATGCCTCAGTCCTGTCCCAACCTCCTCTGCTTGCTACCACAGTAGCCTCAACAACTCATTAATCTAAACTGTTTCTTCAAAGAGTTGCTGCATGAGGATGATGAGCATCTTTGCAGCACTTCCGATTCAGGAACTGAAGTACCAAATCCATCTAAATGCAGAGACAAGACTGGGGATACAGCTGGCTAGCAGCACACTTGCCTATCAAGCACAAAGCTTGGGTTCAATCCCCAGCACCACCGCCCCCAAAAAAGAAAAAGGTATAACATATTCTGTTATTCTTGCTCTTCTCATAGCCATCATTCTATTTCATCATTTATAAAATAATAGGAGCCTGAAAGTGTTACCTTTTCAATCTTTAAAGCAAGTTTGCAAATTAGAATCACGGGCAGTGGGGTGGGGGAGTTTTAGCCTTCTTGATGAGGGGTCTTCTCCATCAAATTAAAACTCAGAAACTCAAAGAGAGCCAAAGTCATACATTAATGTAGCAACATATTTTAAAGCAATCCAAGTGATGCCAAAGGAAGCAAGGTTGAAAACCACTGTTTTAGACTCCAGATCAACTGCGGGACAAACATGAGACAGAAGACAGACAGAATGCTGCACTGGGCTTTGGGTCTGAGTGGGGCTGTGGCCATCATTCAGCTACATCTCCTCAATTTTACAGAGGTGGAAACAGAAATCGAGACCTAAGTAATGGGCAAAGGCTATGACTCAGTTGCAGAGAACTTTCCTGGCATGCGTGAGTCCTGTCATCAATCTTCAGTGTGACCAAAAACAAAAACAAAAGTTCAGTAATTTCCCAACTGGATACAAAACCAGCTAGCTCTTGTCCAAACCAGAAGAACCTACCCAGATTTCTCAATGTCTTGTTGAGTGTTTTCTTCCCATACAGCCACCATTCAAAGACTGTATTTGCTCATGTCAAATACCTGATATACTGAATTTAACACACAAAGAACATCGAGACCTCTCCACATATTTTATTACTGCTCAGATTTTTCCATGAAAGATATGAAAGGCAGCCAGGCGCGGCAGTGCACACCTACAAGGCCAACACCAAGGGAGCCTGAAGCAGAAGGGTTACAGACTTGAGACCCACCTGAGCAATTTAGCAAAACCTTGCCTCAAAATCAAAAATAAAAAGGGCTGGGGACATAACTTAGTGCAAAGACCATGCATTCAATCCTCCATACTGGGGCCGGGGTTATATAAAGTTACACACACACACACACACACACGTAAGTCATTTCAATACCATACTACTAACACCAACAGTGCCACAAGTGGTACCATCCCAGCATAATCTATTACCTCTGCCTAAGGACCTTAAATTAAGTTTGAGGTCTCTGGTAAATCCAACTAGAAATTTAAGGTTAGAAAGAACAAGTACATTCAGTTCTTTTTTTTTTGCTGCACTGGGGATTGAACTCGCGACCTTGCGCTTGCTGGACAGGCTCTTAGACCACTGAGCTAGATCTCCAGCCCTGTTTTTGAGACAGGGTCTCATTATGCCATTCAGGCTGGCCTTGAGCTCACTTTGTAGCCCAGGCTGGTCTCGAACTCACAAGGATCCGCCTGTCTCAGCCTCCCGAGTGCTGGGATTACAGGAGTGAGCCACCACGCCCGGCAAAGTATATTCAGTTCTTAAAATAGCATTTATTCTAATGAAGCTTAAACACACCCTGGATCCCAATACTTCATTTTCTTTTCTATTTTTTCCAGTGATAAGGACAAAACTCAGGACCAAAGCCAGGATCTTGGGAATACTAGCTAAGCACTCTACCACTGAGCTACATCCCCAGCCTGCCTGCACTTACTCTCCATGCCATGATTATCTGTGGCACACAAGGAACTATAAGGAAAAGCAAGTATGCTGCATATCTACCAGACAGAGCACAACAGTAAGCTTTTCACTAACCTATATTTTAAATTCCAATGATTTTTGCGGATTACTGGAATAAGGATCAGCAAAAATAAGTAACAGAATGAAAGTGACAATAACAAACATGACTTTGTATATAGAAAAATCTAAGTGATTACTAAGAAAACTACTAGAATAAATTGGTAAACAACAGTTTAAAAGATACAAGACCAGTTGGATTTCTATGTACTACAAAAAAACAATGAAATTAAGAAAGCAATCCCATTCACCAAAATATCAAAAAGAAACTTTCTAGGGAAAAATTTAACGAAAATGCAAGACTTACACATTGAAATTTATAAAACATAGTTTTCTCTTTCTTTTTTTTGGTTTTGGGGATCAAACTCACCACCCTGTGCTTGCCAGGCAGGCGCTTGTGCCACTGAGCCATATCCCCAGCCCCAAACATAGTTTTCTTAAAAGCCCACGTTTGTGAATAGAGAGACACTATTGCTAATGTGGCCACACTCCCCAAATTGATGTACTTGTTGCAGTATCTATCAAAAATTGCAATAGGTGCAAGCATTTGCCTAATACTCATGAGACTCTGGGTTCATATTCCAATACTCGGGGGGGAAAAAAATGAAAGGCTTTTGCAAAAATTGTACATGAAGTTGGGCATGGTGGTGCATGCTTGTAATCCCAATATTGAGGAGGCTGAGGCAGCAGGATTCCCACTGGTTCAAGGCCAGCCTGAACTACAGAATGAGACCCTGTCTCAAAACAAAACCAAAAACAATGATGAGCATGCAGGCACACATCTATAATCCCAGCATTCAGGAGGCTGAGGCAGGAGGATTGCAGCAAGTTCAACGCCAGCCTGGGTTACATAGTAAGTTCAAAATTAGCTTGAACTATATAGCAATGAGATCCTATCTCAAAAATCAAAAACCAAAAAATTCCAATTTTAAAATGTGCAAAGGATTTTAACAAATATTTCTCCAAAGGAAACATTCAAATGACTAGCATGTTTAGCTCAGTGGCACAAACACCTGCCTGGCAAGCGCAAGATCGTGAGTTCAATCCCTGGTACCAAAAACAAAAAAGAAAAAAACAAGAGAAATTAAAAAAAAATTCAAGCATGAAATGTTTTAACCACAGTTCAACTAAGATTATAAATAAGTTCATCTTTTTTTTAAGACTATCAGTGTAAAGTGGTGTATACCCGTAACTCAGTAGTGAACAGAGGTCGAGGCAGGCAGATCGCAAGTGCTAGTCCTGCCTCGGCAATTCAGCAAGACTTTTTCCAATTCTCAAAAAAAATAAAGGACTGGGGACATAAAGCACAGTGGTAGAGCAGCTCTGGGTTCAATTCCCAACACATTCGTGCGTGCGTGCGCGCGCACACACACACACACACACACACACACACACACACACGACGATCTCAGTAACTCATCTTCAGGCTCAACTGTCAGTCAGTGCATCAGTCCTTACTTGCATTTATCTTTAGTTAGGGTTCAGATTTTCAAGAGCCAGGATATTATTAATGCCTCACATGTGCACAGT
>RJWT010043201.1:0-12001 GCA_004365215.1 Cuniculus paca | reverse complement strand
GCTTCAGTAGCTGTCACTCCAAGTGATGATCCAAGCCCCATCGTGTCTGCCAGGAGTATCACCTTGTAAATTTTATGCTTATGTCTTATAGGAATGGATAATGCTAGTATATATTGTTCCAGTAGGAGGGAGCTTTAAAAAGAATCTGTAACCCTTGCTCAGCTCGGCCTTGCAGTCTAGAGCGAAATGGATCCCTTAAAAAGAATCTAATGGTGGACTTGAGAGTGTAGCTCAGTGGTAGAACGCTTGCGTAGCACACCTGAGACCCTAGTTTCAACCTGCAGGTCTTCAAATAATAATACAATTGTGTTTTCAGTTCGGAGACCACAGAGACTTGTATTCCTTGTGGTTGTGAGCAAGTCATTTAACCATGAGTCTTAATTTCTCCAACTGGAAAGTGGAGCTATTCTTTTCTTCTTGAGTTACTCATAAACTGGGTAATGCTGATCGTTATGTGTAAAAATACTGTGGTTATACAAGAAGAATCTGATTGAATTACCAAAAATACTGTATAAAATCATGCACATTTTAAACTAATAATTTTAAATAGGTAGGACTAAGCTAATGTTTAAGGCTGCACACATGGAAAATGATACTCTAAAGACAAGGAAGAAAATGATGGTCATAGAAGACACAGTGGTGACCAACCTAAGGAAGAGGCAGTTAGGTTAGAGACAAAGAGGACTCCCTGGAGTTTCAGAGGTATTGTCTTCTGATTTTAGTGATACTATATTTTGCTAACAAATTGTACCAAAATTTAGCAGCCTAAGATACCTATTGTCATTTATTGTCCTAACAGTTTCTGTGAGTCAGAAATTTGTTAATACCTTATCATAGCTTAGACTTTCTTAAGAAGCTATAATGAAGCTGCTAGCCAAGTCTGAGTCATCTTGACAGGGTGTAGAAAATTATTTCCAAGGTTGTTCTTTCATAGGACTCACAGGTTTGTGCTGGCTGTTTACTGGAGACCTCAGTTCCTCTGAAGTGGACTTCTTTATAGAACTTATTGAATATCCTCATTATGTGACAGCTGACTTCATTCAAAGAAATCATTAACCAACTTCATAGTTAGAGTACTCTAGCCAAGATCTACAATGTCTGTTCTGATCAAAAAGTCACACTCCATCTGGCTTAGTTATTTTCTCATTGCTGAGAAACAATACCCAGCACTCACAGTTTAAAGAAAAGATTTATTTTGACTCATAGTTTGTAGATATTTCAGTCCATAGGCATCAACAGGCTCCAAGCAGGGCAGCGCAGCAGAGGGGGTTGGCAGAGGAAAACCAGCTCACAGCATGGCAGGCAGGAAGCAGAGAGATGCACCCAGTGACCCACATCCTCCAACTGGGTTTCACCTCCCAAATCATTTAGCTATAAACTCATCAGTGGATATGAGGCACATGAGGCTTTTGGGGGACATCCAGCTATAAACCCTAACACCATCATTTCCACAAAGTCCTATTGATTTTGCAGGTCAATCCTGTTCACTGTGGGAGGAGACTTCACACAGATGTTAAAAATCCAAGATGCGGGTATTGCTAGGGGCTATCTTGGAGGATATTGCATGGTTATGTTTGCACCGTAAAATATTTGCTTTATGTGGTTTTTGTATTTAGGAAATATTTGTTTTGAAATTTTTTGAAAGATTTGTTGACATAGGGAAAATAGAATTCTATTATTTATTACACAATGAATAGATCAAGTTCCATATGAGCAACTGTAAACATTAAGTGCTGTAGAGAAAGGTCTGGAGTGGTCGAGACAGTTTTTTGTGAAAACTCTGGGCCTAGGAGGAAGGAAATGTCTGTGGTATGTCCATGAAGAGTCCATTCGGCTTGAATAATATCCTAAAGGAGACTCAGATCAGATTATAAAGAACAACACTTCATACTTTGCTAATGTAACCAGTCCTCCACTACCTACAGGGTTGAATTTACTGAGTTTACAGAGAAGTGACCTGACCTGACCTGTATTTAGAAGAACAAAACCAAAAACACTTTGGTGGGCATATGGAAGAGGAGAGGCCAAAGGCCAGTAAGTCCTCAAGAAGCTATTGTAATAGTTTAGGTGAGAAAAAAGTCTGTAGTCATCACAACTATGGAAAAAATTATCTGTGAGAAATATTATAAAGGAGGAATTGACAAAGGTTGATAAGAGGTCAGAAAGGGAGAAGTGATGGTAACAATGTGGAAATACAAAGGATCAAAGAGGTTTGGGAAGAAAAATGAATTGTTTCACTTTGAAAACTTCCCAAATAAAGATGCCCAAAGGGCACTTGAATACAAGGTAATGCTCTGGGGAAAGCTGATGCCTAAGGATAAAGGTTTATTTTCATTTTGGTATACCAAAGAAAATTGTGATTTTGTTTCTGATTTGATTTGTAGATAGTATTGCCATATGAAATTGAACATGGCAGAAGAAGAGGACTATATGTCTGATTCCTTCATTAATGTCCAGTAAGTAATAGTGTACACCTAATGGAATATGCATAGACTATGAAGTAATGACATTGATTTTGGATTTTTTTCTTTTTTATTAGTACATGTTTGAGTATATAATGTTTACATTCACCTTAGGAAGTAGGTACACATACTTAATACTTCTTAATTCTTTTTCCTCTCCTTCCCCTCCCCCCATTTCTAGAGTACATTCATTGTAGGTGTTTGATATGTATGTACAACACATCCCAGTTCTTTCCACATTCCCCTCCACCCCTTCCTCCCCAGTCATCTATCTCCTGCTCCCCTTCCCATTTGCAAAAGATCTGTCTTCCTATTTCATCACATCTGCCTTCTGTTTTGCTCTATACTTCATTTACACTTTGGATTTCTTATATGAAAGAAAACATACTATTTAAGCTTATATGTCTGACTTATTTCGCTTAACATTATGTTTTCAAGTTGCATTCATTTTCCTACAAATGACTCAAATTTATCCCGCTTCATAGCCAAGTGACACTCCATTATGTATAAATATCACATTTTCTTTACCCATTAATCTGTTTACTATAGGCTGCCTCCAAGATTTAGCTATTATGAATTTTGCTGCTGTGAAACATTGATTTGCATGTAATATAACTCTTAGAAAGTTTTCTGGAAAGGGAATAGCTGAGTCAAACAGAATTTTCTATTTTTAGTTATTCTTTTCCTTTGTTTGTTTGCTTTTTGGTTTTTTGAGAAACGGTTTTACTATGTAGTTCATGCTGGCCTTGGAGTCACTGTGTAGCCCAGGCTGGCCTCAAACTCACGGGATCCTCTTGCCTCAGCATCACCAGTGCTGGGATTACAGGTGTGTGCCACCACACCCAGATCTCTACCAACATTATTCTTATGGCCTTGATTCTTTTTTCTTCTTCCACAAAAATTTATTCCCTTTTCCTTTATCCTGTTGTCTCTTCTAGCTTTTAGTAGGCTTTACTCTTTATTGTTGCTAGCATTCTAGAAAGATTAGTCTGAACTTACAATTTATAGTTTCTTCAGCTCTATACTTTCTTTAGTTTCCCACAATATGTAATCACCCTTCATCAATTCTACTAAAACAGTCATTCCTGGAGATCACTGATTATGCTATAATACCAATAATAACAAAGATGATCATAGAGATGGTGCTGAAATACTGAAATATTGATTAGTGTCAAGTAAGTGGCAAAGCTATGAGAAAACTATGTACTTATCTAAGATAACCATTTCTTTTATCGTTCAGAGAAGACATCAGACCAGGATTGCCAATGCTGAGGCAAATCCGAGAAGCCCGTCGAAAAGAAGAAAAGCAACAGGAAGCTAATTTAAAAAATAGACAGAAGAGTTTAAAAGAAGAAGAACAAGAAAGACGTGACACTGGGTTGAAAAATGCACTAGGCTGTGAAAACAAAGGGTTTGCTTTGCTTCAAAAAATGGGTTATAAAAGTGGTCAAGCTCTAGGCAAGAGTGGTAAGTTGCATTCAGAAATAGACAGGCCTTCCTAACTACCCAGATGTGATGTATTGATGAGGACCACAGATGACCATTTAATACCTGTTCATCTACAAAAAACTAAAAGAACTTAAGCTTCCTTGTCCCTTATGTGCTGACTATAGGCTGCCTTATACTGCCTTGTATGTGACGGCCCTAAGTTTAACCCCCAAAACATGTATACATGCATACATACATACAGCTCCTTATCAACCCAGCTCAGCCTTGAAGCACTAGTAAGTGGGATGGACATGGCTTACAATGGAGGCAGTGAAGAATGGTGACAACAGTTAAGAGGCACAATGGCCAAATGACAATGAAACAGCATTGAGCATGATGACAGAGCTCTGTCCTGTTTACTCTGTACCTATGACAGCTGTCTCAGTGACCACTCAGAGAAACTGTTCACACTTATGGGAAGTGAAATGCTTATTAAGATGCAGGGGCAGTATATTTATAGTAACTTCTGTGAGCTGCACATCTTTTCTCATTTATTGTGATTGCTTTCATTTTTACATACCAAGGCTTTGCTTCTCTTAAGGCTGTTACCCTCTTGGACCTGTTATATCAGTATTGACACTTCCAAAAGTGGTGTAAGAGACTATGAGTCAGCCTTATTGATGACTAGGTATTCGAAGGCAAGGGAGATAATTGATTATATAGAGGGTATTAATTTTCAGATTTCAATGTTGAATATCAATGTTGAAACTGGGGGAAGGATATGTCTAAAACATTGTAAAGTCACATACTGTACCGATCTAAAGTTTTTAAGATAGAATTTCTAGTTCATGTTTTTTCTCTTTTTTAGGAGATGGTATTATTGAACCAATTCCTCTTAACGTCAAAACAGGTATAGAATTATTTTTGAGCATATTTCCCAGTAGTAATAACTTATGCTTAAATCCACCAAAGATATTTGTTTAATACTTTTTAAAGATGATACTGTTATAATTCTTACCATAGGAAGCCCTTAGTAAAATGTTAAACTTCTAAGCCCTTTAGAAGGTTTTATTTTCTAGAGAAAATAAACAAAAGTTTTAGTGAAATAAAAGTAAATTTTAAGGGCTGGCTGTGGTGGCACATGCCATTAATTCCAGGGGAAGCTGAGGCCAGCCTGGGCTACAAAGTGAGTTCAAGGTCAGTCTAAACTAATAGCAAGACCCTGTCTCAAAAAAAAGAAAAGAAAAAGGAAATTTTAGTATAAAATAAAACCTAAATAATAAAAATGTAGAGAAAAATCATTATAACCACTGAAAGTGCAATATTAATTTTATTTTTATCCATTGAAATGTCCTAAATGTGTTCTGAGACAGATTTATCCCTGAAATGTTTTGCTTAATAGTTTGGATGAACTCAAGGGAAAAAGATATGTATCTTTAATTCACCATTCTTACATAAAAGTATGGCAATCGATACTATTTTCCTGTTTTTAAAAAATGTATACAATATTACTGTCTTAGAAGATGAAACTTTTAGCCTGGCATGGAGGCTTACACCTGTAATTGCAGCACTCAGGAGGCTGAGGCAGGAGGATCATTGCAAGTTTCTGACCAGCCTGGGCTACAAAGTGAGCTCGAGGCCAGCCTGAACTGCATAGTGAAACCCTGTCTCAAAAAGACAAAAAAAAAGGAGAAGAAGAAGGTGAAACTTTCGATCTTTGTAAAAATAATATTGTATGTTTGAAATTTGAAAACAAAAGTTTGGACCTTGAAAACAAAACAAAGAACTTTAATGCTTTCTGCTGTCATTATAGTGAACAAGTTTAAGTGATTGTATTTAAATGAGAATTGCATTTAATTTGCAAGTATTTAAATTGTCCAAAAAAAGTAAGCTCCTCATCAGAATTTTTTATTTGAATAGGAAAAAGTGGCATTGGTCATGAGACATTATTAAAACGAAAAGCAGAAGAAAAATTAGAAAGCTACAGAAGAAAGATTCACATGAAAAGCCAAGCTGAAGAGACAGCTGCAGTACAGTTTCGGTAAAACTGTATTTGAACTGTTTTTGGTTTCAAATCCTCTTTACCATGCTATGTTCTCTAATATTAGGGAATATAAAATGGTTAAAGAGGTTAATAGGCAATGATAAGAAGTTATAGGCAATGATTAAAGAGAATACAGATGTTACTGTACCTTTTTTCTTTCAATTAGGATGCGACTTAAAAATAAGCAAGATGAAAGGAAGTTTGAAGGAGATCTTAAGAGAAGCCAGCGAGCCTGTCAGCAGTTGGATACCCAGAAGGTGAGCTGTTACTTGCTTTCAGTATCGAAGTGTTTTGTCACCCAATGTGATTTGCCACATATTTTATTTAAAGAAAAAAGAATTCGGCTGTGGATTTAGCTCAGCATCACAAGCACCTGCCTGGCAAGTGCGAGGTCATGAATTCGATCCTGGTACCAAAAAAAAAAAGAAAAAGAAAAAAAAGAACTCTAAACCTCAGCCAGGCATGGGGATGCACACCTGTAATCCCAACACTCTGGGAAGCTGAGGCAGGAAGAATGCAAATTCAAGCTCAGTCTGGGCAATTTAGTGCTTAATGAGATTATGTCTCAAAATAAAAAATGGAGAGCCAGGCGTGGTGGCTCACGCCTGTAGTCCCAGCACTCGGGAGGCTGAGACAGGAGGATCGTGGCAAGTTCGAGACCAGCCTGGGCTACAAAGTGAGCTCAAAGCCAGCTTGAACTGCATAGTGAGACCCTGTCTCAAAAAGATAAATAAGTAAATAAATAAAATAAAATAAAAAATAGAAGGGGCTTGGGACATAGCTCATTATAAAGGCTCTGGGTTCAATCCCTATACTGAAAGGGGGAAAAAAACAAAAGCTCCAAGGCTGGTTTATCTGTCTTTGTTTCTGTTGAAACTTTTATTAGTATTCACCACTGATTTGTAGTAACAAATACATTAATGGCTTCTTTACTGCAGGAATTTGAGTTATTTGAATTATCCAACAAAGGTTAAGTAACTTGCTCTGTTAATTTGAATTTTGATTACTTGACTGGAAATTCTGTTCTTCATTTGATTAGCTAGAATACTGTTTTCATCCATATTCAGTACATTACATGTCTCTAGTATGTAAGGATAGAATCCTGTCTATTTCAGATTTGAATGGCCTAAAAAGTCTATCTTTGCTTGTATCTTGACAGTTTTATGTAGCAAGAATAAAATGACCTCATTTAACATCTCAAAAATGTCAGTATAATTTCCCAAGTTTCTTTCTAATGTAAATAGATTTTTTTTAGAGGTCTCTCATTTTGCTGCATCTCCATAGAAATATTTTGAATATTTCCTGATACTTATGATTTCCTAGTTTATATGTACTATTTTGTATCTATAGTATAACCTTCCTACTGGACTGTTAGCAGCAACATAGAGAGAGCATTCTAATTGGACTTTGCATTCCCATAATTCACAGTGCACTGTTTTACTCCTAAAGCAGTACTCAGTAAGTATTTACATTTATCGAAAGAACAAATGTAAAAAAAAGAATGAGCAGGGCATGGTGGTAAATTCCTGTAATTCCAGAACTCTTAGAACCAGAGCCAGAATGATCATAAATTCAAGCCCAGCTAGGGCAATTTAGCAATGTAGAAAGACACTGTCTCAAAACAATTTTTTGAAAAGGGCTGTGGAGGTAACACAATGTAAGGGCCTTGGGATCAATCTCTAGTACCGCCACAAAAAAAAAAAAAAAGAAAAGAAAAGAATTCATGTTGACCTGAACATACTTGTACTTGTGATAGTCTTGTGTTTAGCTGTATTTCATGAGAGTAATTCTGCATTTTCAGAATATTCAGGTTCCCACAGAGTCATGGTACTGGTTGAAGCCTGAAGAAGAAACTGAAGAAGAAGAAGAAGAAAAAAAAGAAGAGGATGAAGATGAATATGAGAGTGAAGATTTAAGTGTATGTTTTGGACTGTTTCCTTCATAGCACATGTCTCATCCTTTACATGATTAATACTTTGAACTGGATAGTTCTTTATTGTGGTCAGCTGTCCTGTGTATTTTCAGATGTTTAGCTGCGTCCCTGGTCTCTGCCCTCTAGTTTCAGTTGCACCTCCCCTTATGTCAACCAACAATGTCTTTAGGTATTGCTGACTTTCTCTTGAGGACAAAAGTAACCTGTAGTTGATGGGGGCTCACAGAATTTTTTTATTAACCCCATATCAAAAGTCCACATAATTTTTCCATTTACTTTTGGTTTGCCTTCTCATTTTAGCTTCGGCTCAGATGATGAGTTAGCTGCAAATGTAAATTAATGTATACCTTGTTTCCTACTAAACTTCTGGAAGTGATTCTAATGTGTGTTTCTTTCCCTCAGTCATAAACCCAGAAAATATAGTCAAAAGAAAGTGGAGATTATTCAAGAAAGGAAGATATACTCCTGTGGTTACTTGTGTATAAGAATTCTGTAAAGAACAGTTTGAAAAGCCTAAGTACCACTTAACTGGGAGACCACCAATGAGAATCTTTATAGCAGAATGAGATAGTGTTCACCTTTACCCCATCTTGGGTGAGGAGGGGTAGATGCCTTGAGAATAGAAGGGGTTTCTAAAGGATGCTGATTATTATAGAGCCAGCCAAAAATGATTTTTTCAATGTTAACCAGTGGTCTTTAATGTGTCTGGCAGACTTTTGAAAATTTCAGGGTGGCTCGTAAACTGGGACATGTCAAATGTATTATTTCTGCCCTTGATGCCTCTAATCACTGAGAGTATGGCAGAAAAGGTACAGCCTGGGGCTAATTAAACATCTAAAAGACGAAAAACGAGATTCTGTTCAAAGTGTACCTTATTTATGTTGTGTGTGATTTATATCTAGGTATTGGAAAAACTACAAATATTGACTGGTTATCTCAGAAAAGAACATCTGTATTGTATTTGGTGTGGAACAGCCTATGAAGGTAAGAAAATACACTTTTTAAAAATACTAAATATGAATGCCTTTTGATTTTCAGTAAAAGTCACATTTCCCATGGACAGTAGAAATTTCTTATTCCATTCACATGGCAATGTGGAACCAGTGTCTTAAAGAAATAGTGACTACAGAAATCACTGAGGCACACATGGTAGTGCAGGCTATAATCCCAGCTACTCGGAGGCTTACCCAGGAGGTCAGTGAATCTGAGGCTAGCCTGGGTAACTTAATGGGACCCAGTCTCAAAATAAAAGGAGCTGTGGCTGTAGCTCAGTGTTCCCTGGGTTCAATTGCAGGGCCACAAAAACAAAACCAAACCACAAGAGCAAGCAGTCACTGAATCCTTATTAGAAATCCTTTTAATGTTTCAGCCACTGAAATGTAGTAAAGAATTTTTGAGTGTTGTTTCAAAAGAACTAATTTTAAAATGATCTGTGGAAGATGAATTTTTGTGCTTTTTTTTTTTCTTTAATTTTGTACCAGGAATCAAACTGAGGACCTTGCACTTGCCAGGCGAGTGCTTGTGCCACTGAACTACATTCCTGGACCGCATGCTTTGTTTTTAATGATTTCTTCATCTACATTTTTTTAGAGCTAATTTTTTGTGCATTTAGATAGAACGTCGTCTCTAAATGATACAAATCAGATATATTGAATTTCACTTCATTTTTTTTTTCATTTTAAGAATTGGTTTAAAACTTGCCAAATGTCTAATGAAGTCAAATGCTTCCCCTTCTAATATATTTGCCCAAGCTGCGTTTGCTAACTTGTATTTAAGAACTTCGTACTTGAAAGTGAAGAGGTTTTGGTTATTGTTTTTATCTCTTTCTGATTTGTTTAGCAGAGTAACTAGCAAACACAGTAGATTATAAATATGTCATATTGAAATTATTTCTAGAAGTTTACTATAAAACTTGTACTAATCTTTTATTTCTCTCACATAAATTGTAGATAAAGAAGATCTATCTTCAAATTGCCCAGGACCAACTTCTGCAGATCATGACTAAGATTATTCATAATAAAGTGAGAATTGTTTATTCCAGGAAAGAAAGAGGACCTTCATATAATGCTTTATTCTTTTTGTACTTTAGAAGTACTTGTACTTTAGAATATCATTGTTTGCTGACCTAAAAAAAAAACACATTTCTACTTTACAACACAAGTATGAAGATTTGGACAACTGTAATTTATGACTGTATTGTGATGCGTGTGGGGTTAATAAAGGACACCAACAGGTAACACTCTTATTCTTTGCTTAGCCTTGGAACAAATTGAAAGGTAAAACACAGGAGGAGAACAGTCTTATTAGTGATAAGGTCGAAAAAGATTGGCTTTTTTTCTAATCAGACTCTCTTAACATTTCTCCCTGATTAGAGAGTACAACAGACTTCTGCCTTTTAGGGGCAAAGTCCACAGTGTGTTCTGAGGCCATTTAGCCCTTAAGAGTAAGGAACCAGCTGAGGGCTGGGCCGTATCTGCTTGATTCTTTATCCCAGTATCACCTGTCAAATAAGACACTTCTCTTGCCAGGTGTGGTGCTGTATGCCTGTACTCCCAACACTCTGGAAGCTGAGGCAAGAAGATTTCAAGTGTACACAAGCAAATACTGATAGCTGACCTACATTTGCACAGGTTAAGATAATCAATACTACAACTTGTATTAATCTCCGACCCGGTGTGATCTCATTCACTTCTCAAATTTAACTTGAAGGGCTTTAAAAAACAGTAGTACAAGGTCCTGCCCTGAGATTCTGAGGTAATTGGTCACTGTGTTTTTGGGCATCAGGATTCTTGATTCTATGATTCAAGAGAACTGTAAACCCACTAATCAGGTTAACATCTAGGCTTCAGTTCTCCAGAAAATAATTACTTTTATGAATGTGAACATATATATATTTAAGTATATGGTTGAATGCTATTTTTTTTTACTTTTCTGTAAAAATGATAAAATTGTGTTAATAGCCAAAACAAAGGAATACATCTTTCCCTATAAGTTACAACCAAATCCCTTCCTTCATTTCACCTGACATAGCGTAATATCCCAAAACCATGTGGATGAACTGCATTAGACAGCAGATGGCTTGCCTTTCTCCTCCTGACTATAGGGACAACTTGCCACTTGTCCAATGACATGGAATATTTGGAATATGTTCCTGAACAGTTATGCTGAGAATGTGAGAATAACCTTGATGGTCCCATGAGTCCACCAGCATTATGGTCTACATTTACAGGCCTAGAGCTAGAACTAGATCAGCCTTACAGAAGGGAGATATCCCTCCATCCTTGTTCATCTAAGGTTAAAAAGATGCTTTCAAACTGAGTAAAAACAGGCTGTGCTTTCGGACCAGGACATCCAGAGCCAAGCCTCTCCCTGTGAGTCAGTGTCAGCAAGGACTGTGGGGAGGGAGAACTAGACCCACCCCACCAGAAACAGCACCATGCGAGGGCTGCTTTCAGACCAGGACATCAAGAGCCAAGCCTTTCCCCATGGGCCGCAGCTGACAGGGGGACAGTTAGATCCCAGCTCCTTCTGACTCATGGTCTGGCAAACAAAAGTGTCAACCACCCCCGCCCAAGCAACTGGCAGATCCAGAGAAACGCAGTCTCTGATGATAGCTATTAAGGTGAGACACAATTGGATGCCTGTGGTGCTTTGATGTTTCACTGACCTTGCAGGTCTAGGGTCAGTGGTCTGATCATCTATTCAGAAGATAGCGGTACGCAGCATGGCATCTAGGGGAGGTCTTCTGAGGGTCGTAGCCATTGTTGATTCCCTATAGTCTTGCTCTGAAGTTCCACATTGTTTATTGGTTTGTTGGGTTGGGTTTTATTCTCTTTTGCTTTGTTTATGTTATACCCGGTGGCATGAGCAGATATTTCAATGGTCGTAAGATATATATGGTAGCCATTTTGAATTTACTATTGTCTTGTTTTTTAGTCTTTTATTGTATCCATTGTTTTGTTTTTACTGTTTCTATTCTGTTTTGTTCTGTCTGATTTTTACTGTGTTGGAAAGTATCTGCAGCTATTTTGAAGACAACAAAAGGCATTATGGTAACTATTGTTGATTTTGTAATGTTGTAAAGTCCTGTATCACTTACTCTGGCTTGTTTTGATTGGTTTTATTTTCTTGGTT